>VDFB02022847.1:0-22054 GCA_007258455.2 Sequoia sempervirens | reverse complement strand
GACCAAACATACGGCAGCAAAGAGAAGTCCAAAAACTAGAATGAAGAGATGAGCATACTTATCAGGGGAAAATACAAAGCCCGAACCTACTACTGCAATTTTGACTAACCCCTTTATAATCTAGCCACCAAATTTTGATATCATAGATAATCTTGGCCAATACTCAATGACAGCAATCTGTAAACTATAATAGGGCATGTCATAGACTCACCACTCTTTTTGCTCATTCAAGTGGCAAGTATGAACTTGCAATACTTTTTTGAACTGTGATGTCTCAAATCCTTATTTTAAAAGTATAAATACCCAATCAATTCCCAGTACACAATGCTGAAATCCCTTCACATCCCAATAGTGTACTAGATTTAACAGTTTGGAATGTTGCCCTATCATAATATGACTTGGGGATTACAATCACATTATGTTATAACATCATACCTGTTAAACATAATGCAATAATAATCTGATAATAGAAATATCATTGTCTAATATGTAGTTCATACCTGCCCACACTCCAATATAATTTTGCTTTTATAACAACTGGTAATGGTATGTATTAGTGCTAAGAATAGTATTCCATCAAAACACTATTAAATCCCTCTAAGGAAATACACATATAATCTCAAGCCTATTACAGTATTCAAGTATTCACTATTGCATGGTGGTCAGTGCTGACAAGAAGTGTTTGAAACTTGTACTGGTAATAAATTTGAAAAGAGACATCACAAAGAGTAAAGTTGATTCACTATTAGTATTGGACCAAATGGAGCAGAATGCATCCTTCATAAGAAAACAAGAAAGACAATTACTATTTGAGTGTAATTATCTTTCAAAACACAATATCTGGTACAGACTATGCGGACACCAGTCTTCCCCCCTAAACTACCTAGCCAGTTTTTGGATAAGGTATGAGAATTAATATATAAATGAAAAGTTATAAGCGAGGAAATGAAAAAAGCCTTAAAGATCCTTCTTTCTTGATGACTTCAAATTATAATATAAGGCTGACAAATATAGCCCTGCTGCAACAAATTTTCAAGAGTAAGTCTTAGCTCAACAGGAATTGTTCTCTGAGCTTTTATCTTGAAGAATTTTGGTGGATCGATGTTTGCACATAATTGAATTAAATTAAAATATTCTATTACTTAAGTCTATAACATAACTATAGCTTAAGTTGGCATGCGTGCTCTTAAACAGTCAGGCTTAGACACACTTTTCTTTGAAGATGAAAAAATATTCTTGAATAAAAAAAAATGATATAAAAAATAACTTATGACTTCTATTACAGCATCTCGGATGATTTAATCCTACCACTACTTTTCCTTCTCTAGGCTTTTATGCAGTTTACAAAGTAGAAGCATTATAATAAAGTAACAAACTTGGTGGTTCTTGTATTGAAAGAAAAGATATTCTCTGCCCACAAAGACTCGTTTGATCTAGCATAATTTCAGCATCACACAAAGATCCATCTGACCTTGATTCAATAAGTTTTAATGTATCCTTATCTCTAAATCTCCATGCAATGCTATTGCCTGCAATTTTTTATGATGTCAGCTTCCTTCAAGTTTGGAAAGAAAAATTTCTGGGACTTGGTTAGAATTGCATGGGATAGCTGATCAGATTTGTGGAGATAAGAATGAACGCCACATGCCTAGGTACTTGGTCCAGAATCTTTGAGATGACATTGCATACTTCACTTTTCAGAGTATCATAATCATCCACTATAAGCACCCTATAATGAGATATGGGTGAAGAAAAACACCAGATTGCCAAGGAGACTGGTAATACTCTCATAACCCAGGATGCCAACAGAACCAACCTCCATGGCATTCGTACGTTTTTGGGTGCTCTGTGGAAAGCGAGAACTTGCACACCCCACAGGGTCTAGGCTGGTCTAGAGAATGATAGTTTAAAGCTGCTGCATATATTCTTGCATGTGCTGTATTTCCTGTACCATGAGGATCATAAAATATTTATACCAACCCAATTTTCTTTCTCAGCATAGCATTACTAAGAGCTTGTGCAACCAAATTCTGGCCCACAAATTCCTTGTATGTCTATGGTGCATAATTTTGGGTCAAAGAGCGATGCCCGTGTTCTTAACTGAAGCTCTCTCTACCTTGAAGGCCTCTTCCAAGTCCAAATTGGTCTGTTGACCTGGTTTCAGAAGCAGAATCATGATCTTGTCTGAAAGCAAAATTGTGGTCAGCATAGAGACTAAGCTCACCTGGAACCTTTTCTTCTGCACTTCCTTGAGATGTTATCAAGCCCCATAATTGTGCCTCATAACAACCAATTTACTAAACATATGTATATATAAGCAATTAGAAATGTTAAAAAGTGAGGTTACTAGTATATTTATTGAAAGGCAGATCAGGGGAAGTGGTAAAGCCATAGATAGAGATGGGTAAGAAGCATTATTAAACTTTTGAGAGGCAAATAACTAATAGGCAAACATGTAATCTGGTAAATTGCAGGAGTACACCTTCATGAGGAACATCAAGATTACTACATTTGATTTTTGCAATGTTTGGCTACTTCGACTTTGCCACCACAATATTTGTGGCCCACAATTTTACTCTAAGGAAGCTATTATGCAGACCATAGAAGCAGATATCTTTCTTGGAAATATCTCGACATACCAAAAGATAAATATTTTATCAATTTCCCAGGATATTATCAAGGAAAAACCAGGAAAATATGAACACAAAAAATGCAGAAAAAGTCAAAAAAAAAGAGAGAAATAAGTGATGTTTTTTTCACATTTGAAGCTATCCTAATTGCAAAGAGAGAGAGAATAAACAAGAGTATACACCATGAATTTTGAAATATGGATTTTTCTAATCAATTTTGAGATCATGATTACAAATAATTGTACTATAAATCTATTTAATAGAATTAATAAATAACTGTCAGAACAATGATGAACCCTTCATGCAATAAAACACAACTAAGATAAATATGACCTGTTAACCTTCCATTCACCTTAGCTATCATGTCCAAGAGACTAATGTATACACAAAATGGTAACTATAATTGACAACAGTTCCCCTAACCTCTTTAAATACCTCTTCAGTTTACAGCCGTGGCAACAACCATACCTGGCATTTGAGGATAGCAAAGTGCTGCCCATATTAACTGATCACAGTACGAATGCTGTTCCAAAGCATTCATAAGAATCTTCTAGTTTTCAGATTCACCCTACAATTCTTCTTAGAACTAAAGCATTTGAGATTTTTAGATCTCATTTACTTTTTGGTGTTTTTTGTATAATTACCATTTATGACTAACAAAATACCTTGTTATACTGTCCTTGTTTTGTTCTTGAATGTGTGTATTAGCCTTTCTGGTTACATAGGTTGTTCATGTTACATTATAGTTTTGAACCTCTTGAGTTTCCAGTGGCTCTCTAGAACATCACATTCCAAACATAGCATCACAAATAAAAAGCCTTAGCATGGACTTCTTTTTCATTGTCAACAGCTTCTAAGCCACAACATTTCTTAGTATTAGAGACTTACTTCATGCAGCTTCATCTTAGAATCCTACCATAAGTCACTATACATCTTGCCCATAAACCTACTCAATTATATTACAGTGAAGGAAAAATGAGATTACAATAATAAAAATGACCCAATACCCCTTCACCACTTACAACATCATTCACAACTGAATGAACTTTAAATGACTAGAGTCAATGCACGGGCTGTTTAGGGACAGAATCCATGACAACATTCACTATGAATGAAATATCAAAGACATGTAATCTATACAAGAAGTTGATAAGAACTCAGTTACAGTCTATAATTGTGTCTTTTGTGGGTCTAAACACCAGGAGGACAGCTCTCCACATTTTACAGAGACAAACATTGATTGAGCATAGAAGTATTGGTATAACAAGGCTCGAATGCTTTACTAGATTGACAAATTTCCTTCAAACTTCATCATTCATGCCTTCAAACTTTCTTGTGGCCTTTGATGCGAAACTAGACTGAATTAAAATGCTTTTGCAGATTTGATCATAATGCCACGTCAGAAAGACTTTGTGTGGACATATTGCACATTAGTTTCAAGTACAACAAAGGTTAAATGCAACTAGTGTCTGAATGATACCATTGGTGGCATTTATCGTTAGAACTTGGAAAAGGAGCCAGGAAATAACATTGCTCCTTGTCCAACATGCCCTACAAATGTCACATATCAGGCAAGATAAGCTCTTCATGCGATTCCTAAGTGCAAGGCAAAAAAGGCAAGAACCGGGGTTGAAATAGGTTCGAGTTCTACAAATGCTAGAAGGAATTGCTTGGATGAGGAAGATGGTGCAAATGAGTTTTTCAAGGAAGTTGGGTCAACACCTTCTACAGCATGTGGCCCAAACACAGGTGGAGGAAACATTAATGCTTTCTTTGCACCTCCAACTACACTAGGATCACAGACCACTTTAGAGAGTACAAGATGGAGGAAGAATGTCCATGAACAAGCAAAGAAGGTGATTGCAAACTTTTGGTACTACTCTAGATTGCCATTTCATGTTGCTAGGTCACCATATTGTCAAGGCATAGTGGATGCTATTGCAGTTGCGAGTCCTGGGTTCAAAGCCCCATCTTACGAGACATTGAGGGTTGGTATGCTCAATAATGCAATATAAGATGTCAATGATGTTGTTAATGAGTATCAACTAGAGTGGGTTAAGACTAGTTGCACCATAATGTCAAATGGATGGACAAACTAAAGGAATCGAACCCTCATCAACTCCTTGTCTCTTGTATAATGGCACTATTTTTTTGAGTTTTGTGGATGCATCAAATACAATCCAATCTACTGCTACATTGTTCGAGATGTTTGACCTGGTGGTCAAAAATGTAGGGCTAGAAAATGTGGTTCAGTTTATTACAGAAATGTTGTTGCTTGTGTTGTTGTTGCGACTCTTGATGGACAAATACCCCTCTATATTTTTTTACCCCATGTGCAACACATTGCCTTGATCTAACCCTTGAGGACATTGGAAAACTTGAATGGGTTAAAGAGGTATTGTAAAAGGCTCGTACAATTAAAAAAATCATCTATAATGTAACAAGCCCAATGTTTTACCTACTAATTTTACCTAAGTTTTAATCCACATGTGAACAGTTTAAGTCTACCAACTAATAGCAATAAAAAATTTCCTTTCTATTTCAATAACAAGATGCACATCAAAATAATCCCATATCAAATTTCCATTGCATTTATAAAGAAATATTACATAATCCCAAGAAATGATTTCATATTACATAATTCCATGTAAGGATAACAATTTCCAAATACAATTACCATAAAGATAGAGATACATGAATACATACACAGCTTCCATGAGCTCAATGAAACAAAGTACAAATGGTCCAAATGTCCCTTCCTAGGCATAAATCCTCAAATTTCGGCTACCAACTGCATGAGGGAGAGTATCACCCAAGCGCTTTTCCGCCAACCACAAACTTACTGCAATCCCCCACACATCTACCTAACTAGTAAGATGGCCCTCCCTTCAACGAAGAGATTGGTCTAGTAACCCTCATAATAATAGCCTTCCCAAGCATAGTGTTGTGTCCTGCATAACTAGAGCTACCATACAGCGGATACCCGCCTATATGCATGACATTCCCAACCTGGCTCACCGTGAACCAACAAGTGTAATCAGTGGCAACTTACACTACTTTGGCCAAATATTTCATAAACTCACTTCCTAAAAAATGGAGTCTCACTTCTATGAAGTGGTAGTTGTATGTTCACCCACCCCTTTGCTCGATTTGGTAAATGACTATAATAAATCTTGACAAGCTACACATAACATAACTCAAACCCTAAAAGGTGATGTAAATTCAAGTGATCTTACTAACCAACTAGGTTACTCCCATCCATGGATTATCCCAACCCTAGGAACAACCAAATTAACCACATGGGTACACATAGCATCACAAACTGACAATTTCAATATAGCACTTCAATGTAATATCATTTCTCATATTTCATGATCCATGTAAGCATACATATGGTCTATACAACCTAGGTATTATACTAATACTCTATGGTTACCTTGTTTAGCAAACACAACCACATGATCCCAACATAATGGATAAATGCATATCAACCATTATAATTTCACTATTCAACAATGTTCCACAGAGTTTCCTGACGAGGACACGTCCCTTGTTGGGGACTGGTTTCAAGGATGGGGGGACCAAGGGTCTAAGTTTGGCGATGGCGGGGGGATGGCGGTGGGGGACAACGAGGGGGCGGCGCTGATATACATATAGTACTTGAAAAACTAGTTATAAAAAGATGTTTAAGAATTACATTTCAAATTGGGTGAGGGGCCTAGCTCGATTGGCTAAAGCATCCTGTTGCTAGCAAGAGGTCCAGGTCTAGTCTCCCCCAAACCCGTGGTACCAAAGGGTGGGTCACACCGGCACCACCAATCACGTGAAAAAGTTTACCAAGCACCTTGGTTTAGGGGGGAGATACCCAGATTCCTGCTGTCTAAAAAAGAATTACATTTCAAATTAAACTTTGGCAAATTAGTAAAATAGAAAAATTGCAAATTGCCAAATACTAACATTTTAAATACTTTAATACTATTACTAAAAGACTAAAAGTAAATAAAATTTGACAAATGAAATTGTCAAATTTGAGATTTCTATTATATCAAAAATATGATATCATAATATCATATCATAAAGATGATTACAATGAGTGCATGATACATTGATATCAAAATAAGTACAAAATGCAAAAATGAAGTGAAGGGAGGCCTCTAATCATCCTCAAACTCCTCATCACTCGAACTACTAGAATCCTTGTGGTCAAGCTCTACCAAACTAATACCAACCAGCCCTGCATCTGAAGTCGAAACATCCTCATCAATTTGTGATGGCTCCTCTGGCTCTACATCTCATCGTACTGGTGGACTCTCTTTGTATACAAGTGTTTTGCGGTCAATGAGACGCAAAGCACTATTTACAGCCACAAGCTTCTCTATTCTCCTAGAGGTAAGTCTGTTGCTCTTAAGAGAGTGGATGAAGCTATATGTAGACCAATTCCTCTCAGTAGTTAAAGAAATAGAAACCTGAGATAGCAATTGAATGGCTAGAGTGGTAATCAAAGATATCAATCCATGGCAAGTCCACCACAAAATTGGGTCCTCCTGCGCCATAGTTGCCATATCCATCTTGGTTGCATCTAAATAACCCCTAAGAGTGGCAAATTTGGTCCACTCAGTGCGAATCGTGTTGGCATCTACAGGATCATACATCTTCTCAATGCACTTGAAGAACCTTTCCTTCATGTTCGCATCCTCTATCAGTGTCACTCTACCAGGCCTAGTGTTGTACCACTTAGGATTCAATGCATAGGCTGCCATGTGCAAGGGAGTGTTGAGCTTCTCCCATCTCCTGTGAATGATTGGTTGAATGTGCTCGTGGTAGAATGCTAATGTGGGGTCCTTCTCTTACACAACAACAACCCTCATCTAATCAAGCATAGAATCAATGCACTCATACACCTCTCCAACGTTAGGTGCATCCACATCCCCATACCTGATGACCTGAAAAACTAGAGCAATGATGGAGACAATATATTTTGCATCACTCCAAAACACATCACTCTTCATTGTATCCTTCACCCTCCTCCCCTACTGTCCTGGACTTGGCCCACATATTCCAATTTGTTGTCATAACTATGAGTTGCAGTGACTCTTGCAACTCAATCATTCTCTCCAAGAGAATGAAATAGGAAGCATATCTCGTATCAGTAGGTTTCAGGAACTCCTTAGAGAAGGTACTAAAGAGTGCATGTTAAGTGTGGTGGTTGCAGATAAACATCATCACATCTCTCGCATCATTTACCACTGCTTTGATCCAGCCAATCTTCCCCATGTCCTTGAGTGCATTCTTCATGGCATGCACACAACATGGAGTCCACCAAATATACCTATAAGCTACCTCAACAAGCCTCCCCATAGCTTTGCAAACATGTGTTGCATCTGTCACTATTTGGACCACATTTTGTGGCCCAACCTCCTCAATAGCCTCCTTGAGGACCTAAAACTGAGAATCAACATCTTTGCAATACCCTGAACAATCAACTGCCTTAAGAAAATATGGGCCCTTTGTACATGTAACCATGATATTAATGAGTGGACGATGACTAATATCTGTCCACCCATCCATGACTATGTTGCATCCTGTCTTAACCCAACATTCCTTCATCTTCTCCATCAACAAATTGATCTTGGAATAGTTCTTATCCAAGATCGTGGTCCTCAATTTCGTCTCACTTAGTG
Organism: Sequoia sempervirens; assembly: GCA_007258455.2. NCBI lineage: Eukaryota > Viridiplantae > Streptophyta > Pinopsida > Cupressales > Cupressaceae > Sequoia > Sequoia sempervirens. Next base: position 13,743 of record VDFB02022847.1, on the reverse strand, counting down.
GCACATATGATGGTCCTCCCCTTGCCACCATCGATATCATCTCCTTATAATAAGGAGATCAGGCTACATGAAATGGGATGCCATTGGCAAAGCACTTGCCAATGGCATCATCTATATCATCCTTGAGCTGCACATTAAACAAATCTGCCATGGGGTTACTTTGAGTTTGACTTTGCAATTTCCGTTTCCCCCTCCCCTCTCTTGCAGGCAGAATGTGAGAACTTCTTCTCTCGATTGCGGGGACTGATTGTTTTTGCTTGTTTTGCAATTTTGTGTTTTGAGGGTTTATGCTTTTTTCTTGGTATTTTCAACAATATATGATATTGTTTGTTTGTTTCAACAAAATGCCAGGCAAGAAATATACTATGCAAGAAAATACAATAGTCTGAAACAAACTTAAAATGATATAGAGCTGCAAATGATTGTATTCATAAATAAGAAGGTATACAATGCTTAATTTCTTCAACTTAGCATACCCGATGGTCCAAAGCTTGAATACATGAAATTCTGATAATGAAATCGATCTGCAACAAATTCTTTGTTCTCCATTCTCAAAACCCTTCACAATGCTTCAAACTCCTCTCATGGCCAGATTAATGAAGAAAGAAGCCCAAAGAAGGTAGCACTTTGGCCAAGAAGGAACACGCCTAGGCTGGGAAATAATCACATGAGATAATATAAGCAGATTGCAAGCTGAATCGTGCCTCAAATCTGCCCAGCTGTGTGCATACAACAAAAATCTAGAACAGCAGATGATATACTCTAACAATCTTCAATGAAACCCTTCCAAACTTGCATAAAATACACCAATAAGCTCAAACCCTGTAGAGTTATTGTTCCCGCGTTACTGTTCACGTGTTATTGTTCATGTGCTACTGTTCACTCGTTACTGTTCATGCGTTACTATAGCAGCAATTAAACATTTAAAATCTTGTATAGAATGGCTGCCAAGAAAGAATCTCTAGGTCTGCTATAGATATCCCTTTCAATCCTTTGAACCCCAGATGAAATTCCTCACTTTTAAGCACAAATAGAACCTCAGTATGAAGCTCTCCCCAAATACCAAATTCAGTGGATATTTCACCACCTCAAATGGCTACAACAATGGAGAGTGAACGTTCTCCAATGGCAAACTGATTCAAAAACCCTTGGCTTCCTCTCTCAGACAAAACTCATCAACACCAAATGCTCAATCCAATAATGAATATTTTCCCCAAGCTGAATTATATAACTCTCAAGGAGAGGTCGATTCTCTCCAAAAAGCATTTAAAATACATATTAAATGTTATTTAATTCATTTCATTAAATTTCCCCTCTCAAAACCTTGGGATAGGCGTCCAATATTTAATTGCATAATTAGCCCCCTTTTAAGTTATAATATTAAATTATAACTTTATAATAACCCCCTTTGTATTTAAAATATTAATTGGGCCATTAAAACTTTAATATCTCCTTCAATATTGCATATTTTGACAAACCAACTTAAACTAGGGTCAAATTTGTGAATCTCCATATGACCAAGTGCCTTATTAAAAATAGTAAGGGTCCCTCTCATCTGTCTCCTGACTTACTATAAATAGTAAGTATAGCACTGGAGCCCCTGTGAATGCCAAACGAAATCCCAAAACTGATAATCACTAAACACTGGAGATGATACAAACCTTAGAAGACCCTCTAACCATCCTCATTAGCCTACGAGGGTCAAAATTATAGGCTAAACCACCTACAAACATGAGCATGCTAAAAAGGGGACATTACAAAACTGGTTCCTCCTACTCTCATCTACAAAGTATGCATTTTGGAACTCTATGGTGGCTATCTTTGAAAGATCATGTCCTATGAAGCAAAGTAGTAGGCATAGGTGCAATTGCAGCTAGACTATCATCAGGAACACCCCATAACTTATTTATTTTAGCTCTCAATTTGAGGTTTTCCGGTTTTTCCATAAAAGAACATGTCTCCACACCTTTTCCTCGAATGAAAAGGTGTGCATTAACTCTAGTAATGCTCCCAAACCACTCTAAATCACAAAAGTGGCACTTCCACCTCCTTGTGCCACTAGATGTTGCCCCTGGCTTGCCTGGTAATCTTGTTGCAATTATTTGAGAGGGGACTTGTGATCAAAAGGACCCCTAGCATACAATGCCAGTAATGGAGAAGGGCACTCTATAGTACTTGCTTCACTTGCCATGGAACTAGTTTGGGCTTCAAGCTCAACCCCATGGTCACTCCCTTCAGCCTCAAGAGCATATTCAGATTCAAGATCACTATGAGAATGAACCTCTACCTCATCCTCACTCATGTCATGAGAGCTCATTGTGACACTGCAATAAACAAATAAATTCTATAAGTGCCTAGTTTCAGCCTACTTTAACAAATTTTAAAATAAAATTTTACAATTTGATGTTGAATCTTGATGGAAAGATGAAAAATGAACAATGAGCCTTGAAATGAAAATATGAATATGCATTTGCAGTCATGTTTATGAAATTATGAATCCATAATTTCATAAACATGACTGCAAATGCATATTCATATTTTCATTTCAAGGCTCATTGTTCATTTTTCATCTTTCCATCAAGATTCAACATCAAACTACATTTTGAAAATGAATCTAAAAACTTAGAAAAAAATTTGAAAAAACTTCAAAAACAGCCATAGAAACCTACCTTGTGCTTGAAAAATCCTTCTAAGTTGGTGTAGAATACTCCTCCTCTTCTTCTTCTTTCTTCTTCTCACCCCTCTTGCACTTGTAGCACCTCAATCTCACTCTTTCACCCACTCTTCTCACTGTTTTCTCTCCTCTTCACCTAGCTATTGCAAAACATGAAATGCAAATGTGAACAAAAATAGAGTTAGAGTGTTTTGTAGAGGTAGTGTGTTTGGAGAAGGGTCCCACAAGCCTTTAGGGCTACACCCAAGGCACACATTTTAAAAAATTTAAAGATTTTTTTAATAAAACATGTTTTCATGCTGCCCAACACAGGAGATGCCTAGGCATCCCCGAGATGCTCGAAGGACAGCTAGGCATCCCTGAGACGTCCATACATCTCCATCGTCCCCACAACTTTTTTGAAGTCTTGACGGAGGTGGCAGTACGGCGGGGGGACATCCCCCGCCCGTCCCCACGTCCCTGAGACATCCCCATCTCTGAAAAGTGTGGATTTAGGGGGGGACGCATCCTCGTGGAACACTACTATTCAATATGCACACAAGTTCAATATAGCATACAATTATCATTTTCACAACACTTGAAAACATACACAGTCACAATATTCAATAGAAAAAAATAGCAAAGAAGAAAGACTATCATGCCTAGATTTATAGCTTCCAACGAAGAAACCGCCTTCTAAGCTTAATTCCCACAGTCACACTTGTTGCTTCCTCTATGATCAACCTATCTCCAATCCTATCCTCTTTCCAATCTCTCAAAACTCTCAACAAATTACAAGCTCTCAAAGAAATCTCTCTTTTCTCACTATTGCACTCAACAATGCTTTGCATGGAAAAACTACAGCGAATAAACTCTAAAGAATGAATTCCCCAAAAAGGCTAAGAGGCTGCCTCTACTTATACTAAAAATTGAGAAACTTATTGCTATAGTTAAGCTCCTGCATTCACCACCTCTTCCCTTCCATTTGCCACCACTAAACAGCAAAAACTGACTTCTCTTCTAATCATGTTGACTAAGCTAGATTAACTGCAATGTGGCTGTTAAAACAATTGAAATGCAACCACATATTCAGTCTCTTTACTATGGGTGAGTCACCTCCATAAATTGCCAGCAATAGTTCTTTTACTCAGTCAAACTCAGCAATGGTTTCCTACAGGTTACTATCTCTCATCGTGGCTGCCACAGCAAATCAAACTCTTTTAAAATCTGCCAACTCGTGGCTTGACCAAGTTATACGCTTTTACTTTGCTGAGTGTGGCTTTTCAATTTGATTTCTAATTGCATTTTACTTCTTACTATGGCGCTGCTCAATACTTATTATATGCCTTTCAAAACGTCTCCACGCGCCCATGTTTATGTGCTTCCATTTGCAATGAGAACAATCCTTTCGCATATATTGGTATATGTGTGGCATATGGTTTATACATGGTTAAGTTGTTGGCTTTATACAAGCCTTTCATTATTCCATAAGTCTGCACTATATATGCATTGAAGTTACTTATAACATTTCATATATATATATAGGGGGGGACGCATCCCCGTGGAACACTACTATTCAATATGCACACAAGTTCAATATAGCATACAATTATCATTTTCACAACACTTGAAAACATACAGTCACAATATTCAATAGAAAAAAATAGCAAAGAAGAAAGACTATCATGCCTGCATTTATAGCTTCCAACAAAGAAACTGCCTTCTAAGCTTAATTCCCACAGTCACACTTGTTGCTTCCTCTATGATCAACCTATCTCCAATCCTATCCTCTTTCCAATCTCTCAAAACTCTCAACAAATTACAAACTCTCAAAGAAATCTCTCTTTTCTCACTATTGCACTCAACAATGCTTTGCATAGAAAAACTACAGCGAATAAACTCTAAAGAATGAATTCCCCAAAAGGCTAAGAGGCTGCCTCTACTTATACTAAAAATTGAGAAACTTATTGCTATAGTTAAGCTCCTGCATTCACCACCTTTTCCCTTCCATTTGCCACCACTAAACAGCAAAAACTGACTTCTCTTCTAATCATGTTGACTAAGCTAGATTAACTGCAATGAAAACAATTGATACAACCATATACAGTCTGGCAACTTCAGCCTCTTTACTATGGCACAGAGTCACCTCCATAAATTGCCAGCAATAGTTATTTTACTCAGTCAAACTCCTTCAATGGTTTCCTACAGGTTACTATCTCATCCTTACGGCAAATCAAACTCTTCAAATCTGCCAACTCGTGACGAAGCCAGAGATTATACACGCTTTACTTTTGCTGAGCATGGCTTTCACTTTGATTTCTAGTACATTTACTTCTTACTGGCTTTGCTCAATACTTATTATGCCTTTCAAAATGTCTCCACGTGCCCATGTTTATGGCGCTTTGTTTGCAATGATAACAATCACTTTCATATTGGCATATGTGTGGCATATGGTTTATACATGGTTAAGTTGTTGGCTTTATACAAGCCTTTCATTATTCCATAAGTCCGCACTATATATGCGTTAAAGTTACTTATAACATTTCATATATATATATATATATATATAAGTCCACACTATATATGCGTTGAAGTTACTTATAGCATTTCATATATATATATGTATGTATGTATGTATGTACTCACTATCCATAATAAACACACATATATATATTCATCGATAGGTATTTATACAATGTATATATATGTCCAATCGATTTCCCCATGTATATGATTTATCCATGTATGAGTATGTGTAAGTATTTCTACCTACGTATATGCACACACATATATGTTCACATGCATGAGTTATCGCATTTACATACATATATACATATACATTCAATGTATATACTTATCGATTAATATATAAATATAAATACATGAAGAAGAACTTAAATTCAATACAAAGACTTAGTCACTTAATTCAAACTTAAGAAACAATCAAGAAATCAAAGACTAATACCAAAATCATTTCAAATCATCCCCAACCTATGACCGAGGGTTTTACTTACCAATTCTTGAACTAACTTGATGCAATCACGGTTAGAGGGTTTTCAAAGAAAACAATCCAACCATGCAGCGAGAACAACACAGCGGCAATAACACCAAATAATCAAAGCAATGCAGAATCGATTTTTATTAACTCAGAGAATTCAAGTACATATTCACCAGCAACATGCCAGTTTTACAGATTCGGCACACTGACCCAATTACACAACAATAGAATCATTACTCCGGACCTCTATCCGCTCATAAACTCCTTATTGAGGCTTCTAGGATCTACCTAGATATCTCCCCCTTTTTCTCAAAATAGCTTATAACATCGATTTATATAACAACTGGGACTCAGGAACGATCCGCATCAGCCATGGGTAAAGAAAATCAAGACAAATAAAAATGTAACATGTAGAAAAAAACCATGTCGGCCATAACATTGGAAATTTACAATTATAAATGCAATTACGCAGTGTGGACCCAACGGGAAGATTGGGTACAAGCCCAAGAACATTGGAAAATACAACGTTAAGATCCGCAATCCCAGGAAACGATCCACAATGATCCACAATCGCCGAAGAAGAACATGTAACGTGTAGAACACAGGTCGGCTTACACCAAGGATTTACTTCCGGTGAATGCATAGAATGAGGTGCAGACCCAAAGAAAGATCACTCACCCCCCGAAGAACATAGAATGATGCGCCAAAGAGATCCACAAACAACGGAAATGATCCACAAGCCTGAAAACATGAAACTGCAAAGCCAGAAAGGAAATAACAAGAACTTAAATATTTTTGGGTGATGCAAGATTGCCATGACCCAAGGATGCTCCTGCATCATAACTTGACTCAACTTGACTTATCTATGCTGTGAGTGTGTGATAGCTCAAGTAGGTACATTAAGGGTTACCAAACCAGGCTCCTCTCCTGGGTGATACTCCCCCTCTCTTCTAGAGGGCTCGATTCTTTTCTTGCATCCAACTTAGTGCATCACAATAGAAGTTAGCCAATAACATTACATTCATATGCATCATATATATCATTTTCATCTTCAAAACATTTAAAGCATTTACATTACATTGCACATTCATTCATCGCAATTTCCATCAAAATATACAAAACATAATCATGTATTAAAACATTTTAACTCATCAAAGTAACAATAAATAGGTAATAACACAATGGTGTGTAACATATAATCACACTAGGGTTTTGTGCATGATGGATTCTTTCACACGGGGCAAGGAGCTAGTTCAGCTAGGGATGACAAGATTTGCAACACACTTCCTTGCACTACAGACTCTTTGCCAACAAAAAATGAATTTGAAACGAATGTTTGTTTCAAACAAGTGGATGGAGTTTGGCTTCACAAATCAAGCAGATGGCATAACAATGGTGGGGTACATGTATTCTACTAGTTTTTGGGATGTGATTGAACAAGTTGTAGAATTTTCAGAGCCTCTACTAAAAGTCTTGAGACTAGTGGATGGGGATAAATCCCCCATGGGATATTTGTATGACGACATGGATAGGACCAAGGAGGTGATGAGGGGTAGGATGGAAAATAACAAGGACAAGTATGTCATTATGGGACATGATTGATAGAAGATGGGGTCGATAGATGCACTCTCCTCTCCATGTTGCAAGATACTATCTCAATCCAATGTTGTTCTATAACTGTTCATTTAGACATGATGATGTTGAGATCACACAAGGCTTGTTCATATGCATGGAGAAAATGTTTCCTACTACCGAACAATAGCAAGCAACTATGGCAAAGTTGCCAATGTACAAGCAAGCAAGGGGTTTTCTCTCATCTAAGGTTGTTGTGGAAGGCGGGAAGACCTTCCAACCAGGTAGACTATATAAACTTGTGACAATCTCTCTATTATATGGACATGATCATTAAATGTGTTAAGATTTTAAGATATTCTTACATAATATCATCTCCATATAATGTGTTTTTCAACGCAATGGTGGGATTTTTTTGGTTACAAAACCAAAAATCTTAGATGGATGACTAGAAACATTTTGAGCTAGCCATGCAATTCATCTACTTGTGAGCGTAATTGGAGTGTTTTTGAACACATACATTCTAAGAAACGCAACCGCCTAACACAACAGCAATTGAATGACTTGGTATTTGTTCGCCACAACCTCCGATTGAAGCTGAAGAAAGCTCAAGGTTAGACTTTCAATACACTTGCAGTCAGTTGAAATTGTATTCATTAAGTTTTTCACTTGTAAGGCCAAGACTAGTTTTTGCATTGGCAAAAACTGGTACTATTGAGGATGACAAGCCAATTGACCTTGATGAGATTGATCCAAAGTCTGAGTGGACTACTAGTGATGATGACGTTCTTGACCCTGAGGATTTTAAGATCCTAGAGGCCAACTTGGATAATGAGGTTGAATGAATTAGGAGAGGCTCTGTCCTAAGAGCTTCATCATCAAGACCTGCTGCCTCTAGCATAGCTCTATTTGTAGTGGCATAGTCATTGGCTACATTTGAATTTTTTTTAACTTTGTACTTAGTTTATAGGTTGACTTTGTACAAAGTTACAAACTATTTTGCAATTGACATGTTGTCAACTGTCAACATCTAATTATTATTTATGCACTATGAAGTATGTTTTGTGCAATGCAATGCAATCACTAATATGAATATAAACAACAAAAATCTATTTTCCACAATTCATGGGTTAAACTCTATATGTTATTTGCTCTTTATATCTCTATGCTATGGAAATGACCTTAAATTTCAAAAGAGTAGCTTTTGTCTCTTTTTTTACAATTTTTTACATTTTTTTAAAATCCATTTTTTTCAAAAAATCTTAAACTTTTGGTTTGCCGATTATTTTCCAAACAATTTTTGCTGCTATGCTCTCTCCTATGCCAAGTGTCTTCACAGCTGCAGATAACTACATTCATCTTTGAAATAAGGACAGCAATAATTGCTCTTGTCCCTTGGTGACAGACCTAACTGCTATTCAATAATGGCAGCTGGAAACCTTAACAGCAACTTGCACTGTTCAAAGTGTATAACTCATTTATATAAGTTCCAAAGAAGAATGATCAAAAAAATCACAGGTATGACACTTATATAGAAAAAAACACTATATCACAATATATTGGGGAGATTTTCAGTCAAATTCACAGTCAACAATATTTTGAAAAGGTCGCAATATTTCCAAGAAAATGTCAGGAACCCTGCCAGGAAAAGATTTACCAGAATATATCACAATATTTTAAAGATATCTGCTTCAATAATGCAGGCACAGAAGGTGAAAAAGTTAATGAACAGGCTAGCTATGGTGTTCAGCTATAGGTAGAAATCAATAAGGATTAGAGTGTCAAAAGCAACATCAATGACAGTTGAGAATACAAGGCTGACTGCTTTCTGTGTAGGTTAGAAAAGATTTAACTTGATGCAGGTTCCAGTACCAAATATAACATGTCATGTGCATGTATCAACTGGAAAACGTGGCAGGATTCAACAATCAATGGGGCACATATCCAAACATAGAAGTGTCCTTTGAAATTAGCATTTAATAACAATTTCAACTATAAAGAGTCTGTATGTGGCAGAGAATGCAGTATATTGAGTTGAAAATAAAATATTTATATTAGTGACAGGCCAGACTATCCACCCTGTTAATTTAAGGTGCTGATGTAGTACCTATGTATCTATGGGCGCCTACAAAACTAAGGTGCCCACCATCTGGCCCTCTCCCTTAATACCTTCCTCTGAGACTAGATCTCCATCAGTTGCAAGTTATAATTGATGAGACCCTCTTTTGAAATTTTAAATGACTAAGATGGTCCTTAAAATTTCAATATTATAGGTGCACCATTTAGGACAACATGGAGTTATACAAAGATTTAAAATGCTACGAACACTAAATGAAAGAGACGACATCCAAATATTGTTTTCTGAAAAACCACTCCCACTGCCATTGTACATATATATACACAGGCACAATATATACTCAAACACTAATAAAACATCATGGTTTCACCCTCATAATAAATCTTCTTCCTACAAGTAAATCTCCAACTATTCAGAAAAAAAATTGTGAATTTACAGTTGCTAGGATTTTTAGTTTCCATGGACCCCAAACCAATTTCCACAAAATCCAAAACTATCAACCAGCAAAAAACTAACCATGCTAGACTTTCATATAAGCAATCATTCTTTCCATTCTACTTTTCTTGCAAAGTATGTCCAAACAAAGATCCTACACATTCTTCCCTCATAACGTGCAGGCCAAAAGAATCTTGTTGACCCTATCAATTAAAGATTTACACTGTTATTCCAACAATATCATATGATATATATGCTGAATATGAAAAATTTTGTCAAATCATTTGATATCAATTGAAAAACATGTCATCTAGAATATCACACTCAAAACCAATCCAATATTCCAGATGATAGAATTTAATGATATAGTTGTATGCGACAGGCACAGTAAGTGCCACAGGCAACAACCATAATGTTTATAAAACTACAAGAAATTATGTATGTCACAGTGACTGGTTAAGGCAGTATCATTTCAAATTGCATTTGTGTATTGAGACACATTACAATCAGGAAGGCTGATCTTCTCTCAGCCTTCCATAAACAATTAGTCCCTAAAATAATACAGCTACAGTCACCTGTGAATTAGAGTTTCTCTGATATTCTTAACATGAAAGAATTGACAGCAGTCAGATCTAGCTTAATCCAGGATGACTCAAATGCATCGTGTCTGTAATCAGCCCCAAGCTCCTTGGCTGTGGCACGAAATGCAAGCCCAAACCGATTGCCCTGTTGGGCTCCAAGTATGGGTCTGTTGGCAACACCTACCACCAATACCATCTTTGAGTGAGGAATAATAGCTGCACATATCATGGGTTTTGTTTTTGCACCCTTTTCTCTCAAAGCATCCATGAGGAAATAGCAAAACCTGACAATTGCTTGAGGATAAGCTAAGAGTTCAGTATCTGCTCCATCCTCAAGTTTCACCCATCTGAAACTCCGGGCACTCTTAATGAATCCATTTCTTGTTATTGCCAAACTACCCTGCCGCTGAGTAGCACACTGGACACGGATGGCAAGCTGCATCCCCTTTTGTAACTCGTCCAAATGATTCAAGGAGAGTGCTGAATAGGCACTCCAGAATTTCTCTGCCCATGAGTCTTTGGAATCTGTCCAAGACTCAAGCAAAGCTGTGACTCCATACACAACATCAGCAGCTGAAACCTTTGAGCTATATCCATGAAGCCTCTGGAAGCTTCTGTAGTAGAATTCATTAAGACCATATTCAGGCAAAAACCTCTCAAACTCATCCTTCATTCTCTTCTTCATGGCATTGCTCATGTACTGGAATTTTTGTTGGCACTCCACAAGGGCAATACCCATTTTGGCCAAAAGCAGCTTTAGTTTCTTCAACCCATTATCACTCCAAGTTTTCAACTTTGTGGCAACATAGGAGGAGCATAACATAGAATCGAAAAGGGTCCATTCCCTCAAGAGCATGAGGCGAGGCTCATCTTCATAGGAAATCCTAGACACATCTGGTACTCTAACCTTGGTGCCATCCTTAAGTGTAACAGATGTAATCATTTCCAAATTCCCTGCACTATTTACATGCTGCTCAAGCTCCATGACACCAGCCTGGTACCTCTCATTGGTGACTCTCTCGTGAACAAATTGATCAGTCAATGAGACACATGCTAACCAAAGCAACTCATTTGTGCTCTTATGCAGAGCATGGGCCATATCAAACATTAGGCATCCAGAAGGCCTGCCATAGTATGTTCCCGGACCATAATATGCTGTCTTCAGCTTCTTCAATGTTTTCAATGCATCCAAACCATTGTCGTCATCACCATCATCCAATTTTCTCCGTTTTCTTCTCTGGCCTTCGCCATCATCATTGTCATCATCGCTGTCACTGTCATCACTTTCAGATTCGATCATTATTTCATCATCATTGTCCAGATCCATCAGATTCGCCAGTTCTGCAACATCAAAATCATAAGCTATATCAGCCTGGCTCTCATCTTCCTGAGTATAAAGCACAACTACCTGCTGGTTCTGGTCACTGAGGTTGTGCAAATGGATAGGGCGATGGCTGTCCACAACAAAAACCTGAACGCTGGGCCCCAATTTCAACAACTGTCTCAGATCCTGGGAACAGCCCCAATTTATTAGAAAAACTGTAAGTGCCTGATCTTGTGAACTGAGATGCCGTCCTGCGATTCCATCAATATCTCCAAAGCAGGACACAGGGTAACAAGAATACCTCAACGAATCAGATGCCAGTACATGAGTTGCAATCTTTAATGCACAGAGAGAATCAGTATCAGTTGCTGATGGAAAGATCAAAACAGGTGAAGAGGATGACACATTTGCAGCACTCCGCATGCGAGTGTAGAAGCTTGCCACACTGTATTCTCTCACCATGGTTCGTTATTTTTTCACTACAGCAGTGAAAATTTTGTTTGGATGTACTTCAACGTCCATCAAAATCTGGAATCAAATAAATAAAATGAAACCTGCTATAATTAGAGAAATCAAGATCAAATGATCTTTGGAGCTTCAGAAAGAACTTTTGCAGTTGACAATCCTACTCTCTGAACGTAGAAAGATCAAATAACCATCCTAATCTAACCGGAGATACCAAGATCAAATGTACTGGACTGGCAAAAAGTGTTCCGGCAAAGGTTAACCCAACAAATCATGATATGTGCTGCAAAATCTTGAAGTATTACGTTTTGCAGCTTCAAGCATTTAATCATTAGTGTTCGGGTGTTTCGAGCGCTAAATCATTAGGATTTTTCCGCTTCAGCGTTAAATCGTCAATTTACTTTGACCATTTTCAGCCAAAATGGGCTCCTTGCAATGTAAGTATATCAAACAGCTAGCAACTGACAGTAGAGTTTCAACATTAAAAGCCAAATTTCTCTAACTTTGTTTCCTATCAATTTTTTGTTGATCCAAAAAGATTGCAAGCGAATCTAAGCTGCGGTAACTACTTCAAAGCGAGTAGATTCCTGTACCTATCCACCACTAAAAGTGTGCTCGAAAGATTAAAGCCTCTAAAGAATTGCTAAAACTGACATTACCTGAACAAAATCATTTTCATAGTGAAACACATCCTTACCTGGCATTTTCTTGTATAATTCTCCAAAGCTCAAGCTCTTGGTCTTGTTTTTCAGGGCTTCAAGCTGAAAGCTTACAAAATCGTTACCTCAAGTTCAAAAAATGCAGATGCAAGAAATCGCCGGGGGGTTTGAACCGTGTACAGGAGCGGTCATCTTTCTATATACGGCCCGCAGTGTAGACAATTTGAATTTTGAGTGAAAGGGAATAATTTGGGAGGGAAGAAGCAGGCGTCTCAAAATTTGAATTTGATGGGAAGACTTTATGGAGGAGCCAAATCTTATATTTCAACGCCCATCATTGTCACCTGTTTTAACTCACAAGCAGGAACTAAATTTGATGGCCGTATTTAACCAATTTTGCCATAAAATACAATCAAAAAATTTACGAAGATTTTACATAGAACGGCATAAATCTTATTAGATTATATAATTATATATATATTAAATTTATGAAATTTTAAAAAATAAAATATATTTTAATATTTAAAAATAATTTTGAATGAGTAATCATTTAAAAAAATTGTCAGACATATATGGTTGACCATCAAATTTAGGCTCCAAAAATACATTTCCCTACACTTAGATGATATATCATACATAATAAGCTTAGATGATATATCATACATAATAAGTATATATAAGTATTTTATTTAATGTACAAGATGTATAAATTCATTTTATGTTTTTAAAACAAATTTATTTTTTAATATTATAATGATAAATATTTTTTTTCTAATTGATTTCTTTGTTAGTGAAATATCTCAAACCTTGTGTTGAATTTTTGTTCTATTTGAAATTTTGATTTTGTGTAATAAATAGTTTTATTCCCTTGTTCACATGGTTGACCTTCATCTACTTTACTCTACTCTAATATCTAATGACTAGTGGTATTTAAAAATACATTTGAGGGGTTGTCGTTTTGCCACAAGGAGATGTGTTG
>VDFB02022846.1:0-46788 GCA_007258455.2 Sequoia sempervirens | reverse complement strand
AGTCTCAAGTGTTTTCTTTTGTTGTCGGAGGAGAAAAGGTATTTTGTAGGGTGTAACTCATAGTTCTAGTATATATTGTTGGTTTTTGATTGATAGAAATGGATGAAACAAAAAATATTTATCAAAGTGCCAATGCAAACGATAGAATGTATTGGGAATTTTATGGTTTTTCTATGGAGATTCATGTATGCAGCTGCCCAAAGAAAATCAACATTCCACCTAGGGAAAAAGCACATGTTTATGAGAGATTAAATAAAGAAAAAATTTATTTTGTACCCCTGTATTCAAGAGAAAATCTCTATGCAACTCCCATAAATATACTATGTATAGAGGATTGATAAACTATGATTTATATTTGTAATTTGCTTCATGAAAAAATCATTTTGTATAGAGATGCAACCTTCTATCTTTCGTTTTCTATTGCCCATAATTCATTACTTTGTTCTTTCCATCAATCTATGGGGAGAAAGCCATAAATCTCTTCAATTTTAGCATCCATACTTATCAACAAGGATATCAACCATTTCCTCAAATTGGGATTCATCCAAATTCAGATTTATGAATTATGACAAACCAAAGTTCTCCCACATGGATGAAAAATTTATGTGTACTTTCCTACCTTGATATAGTCTCCCTATGGTACATTATTTCATGCATCTTGCTAAAAAAGTTTGAAGGTCCCATCAAGGTTTTCTCAGGGTAGAATGGAAAAACCAGGATAAAAGAAAAGATCAATTAAGGGGCTCAGGCCCCTTTGATACATCCATGTCTTCAACACCTTGCCCAACTATAGGTACCTTTTTCAAGAAAAACAGGGTCCGTCATGGTCAACTAGAGTAGGAGGCATGTCTAGCTAGGAATCCTGCTACTCTAGTTACATTAGTAATTAGGTCCTACACTCTAGTGCTCAATAGAGATATTGTAATTTTTCATGTTGTATTTTTCCAATTAATTATGATATACCAGTATGTTCTCAAATCTATTGTATTCCAAACTCTTAGAGTGTATACTAAAGCTAATGCAATATGTTCGGGATTGTCATAGTAAATTTAGTAGTTTGATCACAATAAGGTGGTTATCAACTCTAATTTGGAAACAAAAAGGAGATGAGCACTCTAGACATCCACTGAAATTACATTACTTTCATCTGAATTCTCTCATAGACCTCTTTTATCATGTTCCATTCAGCTATCACCAATAGAGTACATCAAATTTAATATGAGATGAAAGAATAGACTTAGAGGACTTTGATATAATATTCGAAATATCACTAATAGATTTCTAGGATGCATTCGATTCTGTAGGGAAGGGAAAAGAAAAAGAAATTTGTAACTACCAACATTGTTTAGTTCCAAACCCTTTCATGAGTATCGAGGATGGTTTTAGTGCCACACCCATCCTTAATAACTTTTATAAATAGCTTTGGAGGTTATAGTCTTCCTATACAATAACATGCAGATATTTCGAGTTTAATATTTTCATTACCCATCCTAGCCTACATACTTTCCCTCATCAGTCATATTTACATCAAGTCTGTAATACTTTCTAGTAACATCACAAATTAAAGAAGCATAGAATTTTATTTGTATGCAAAATAGATTTACTACATATTAGTAAGGATCATTAAAAACAAAGCCTTTTCCTATCATACAATTACTTGATCAGGACCAACTAATACTAATCTATTCCTCACACTTGTATTTTTTCACAGTCAAATCTCTAGCACTACTGGCCTATTAGGGAAGATAAATAAATATCTTAGCTCGATTTCAATTTGAACTTTTCCTTATCCAAGTTTACAAAGTCATATTTAACTAACTTTTATCATGCAGATTGATCATTAGCCTCTATATTTTACAGAATAATAATGTTGTTTTCTCCTTATCAGATAACAAAAGAGGCTAACAAAAAGATAACAATTATACTTTAACATTCTGACCTATGCATGAGTTATATTTTCTTGAGTAGACGACAGATCTTTTGATGAAGAAGTTTGTCAAAACCTTCAAGATCTAAAGTCTGCAATGCAGCTAAAATGTTGCATATTTTAGTGATTTCCTGATAGTCAGGAAAATGTTCTAACTGATCAATGCCTCAAATAAGCCACAATTATAAGTTGTGAATAAACTCTCTAAGGAAATCAAATAAAGATTAATCTAAGTTTAGATAATTCGAGCAAACAACATTGAAAACACACAAAAAAAAATATACCTTGGTGTATAAGTATGAAATATTTTGTCCTTTGTGGTGTAGACATTTGGCACTAACTACATCAAGCCCCTCATTTTCCAACGCAAGGAAAATATCAGACAAGACAACTTGACATTTTAACGAGCTTGTTGCAACTTCAATACCTGAACCAATAGCCATAATTTTCACAGAAAGAAAAAACTATTATCCACTAATAAATGTAAAAACATTACAATTTTTCTCTTCACAATTAGATATGGAAAAAGTTCCCACGTCCTGTCATCTCTTGTCAAGCTCATTTACATGTTCCTTTAGATGCTAAATGTACTCAGCAGCTCCCTCGATTTGATCTGACAGTGATCGTCTTCCCTGCACAACACACTTCTTCTACTGTAAGATGACCTAAATATGACCCAAAGCGATCCACCAAATTTTCCCAACAAACAAAACAAGATATTTCCTTACCAAAATTTGTTCTTTTGGAAGTAAAGATCTCAATACGGAAACCCTTGTTTTCATGTCAATCCGCCTCTTCCTTTCAATAAACTTGTGTATCTGTTTGGGATTGGCATTAGGATTATACTCCACGAAAATTATGATGGCTACACTTGCAAAGTATAAAGAAGAAATAAAAAAATCATCCTAATAAATATTGTGTTGTAATCATTAAAGTACAATTTGAAAAAATTGTAGAGGAAATATAAGTTCCTTAGCATGCCTCCATTTATGGAGTTGGAGGAGAAGAGGTGCTTGAATTCAAAAGGTACAGTGGTGTGTTCATTTGGATGTTTGGTTGTAGGGAGGGTGTTGGAGATAACGACGCATCCAACATCCACATGCTTGTGTGTTTTCATGAATTTGGAAAATCGATAGTTAAGTTATTGAAAAGGCTTTAGAAACTTTCAAGCAAAGGCAATTGGCAGGTGTAAAACCCAATTCAACAACATTTGCCTGCATCCTCCTTGCCTGTGCGAAAACGCGAGCTTTGGATCAGGGTATGGAGATACATCAACACATAAAGGATAGAGGAATTTAATCAGATATTGTAATTGCGACTGTCCTGGTAGACATGAATGCAAAATGTGGAAATATACAAGACGCGTGAACTATTTGACAGAATGCTTCAAAGCGATGTGCTCCCGTGAACTACAATGATTGCAGGATATGCACAAAATGGATTTTTTGGAAAGGCTTTAGAAACTTTCAAGCAAATGCAATTGGCAGGTGTAAAACCATATTCCACAACCTTTGCCAACATCCTCCCTGCCTATACAGTATTATATACAGATACAGTATTGACAATCTTGGGAAGCACGACATCAAAATTCAAGTTTAGAAATTCATATAATGTATGAAATTCAATATTCAATGTAATGTGTTCACTGTCTTGAAAACAAGACATTTCTACTTTCAATTGTTCAATGTTTCCATTACAACAGATTCATAGAAGGCCCAAAGGATACAAAACCATAGATTAAAGTGTAAAGACAAGATATATTTCTTATAACCAGATGGTCTCATTTGACATATGCATGATTTCACTTTACACTGCATGCAATCAAGCTTGTGTTCATTCCACACATGTATACTCTCATTTTATTATTGTTTGCTTTCCTACAGCGGAATGCAGTCATAGAATTGTTCATTGATGAAAGGGGTAACCACCATATGTTGCCATTCAATAGGTGTCATGGGTACATTTTCTTTCCATAGTTGTATGTGGTTGTTCAACAACTGTAAAAAAAAATTTCATAGTTGCGTGTGGTCACACATTCCCATTGATGAAAAGAGTAAGAAATGTATTTTGTCAGTACATTTTCATTCTATAGTTGTAAGCAAACATTCAACAGTTGTACACTCTCATTCTATAGCTGTATGCAGCCATTATCTATGAAGGAACAAAAAGATGATCATTAGGAATCAAAAGAAAGCAATATGACAGCTCACCTTTTGACCCGCAAACCTTTTTTTTAGCTCTCAAACATGCTCTTTGACTTCAGGCAATTCTAGTGCTTTTATGAACCTGTCTGAATCAATGCCAATAGGGAACTGCAATTATCACAAACAGACATGAAAAAAATTAGAAGAAATATCCAGGTGTTGGTTATAAAAAATTACTCAACTCAAAAGGGTGGACAACAAATTCAAAATTCAACCGCACAATACAAATAAACCAGAAAACACGAGTTAAATATTCAATAAGAGATAGTTGCATGGCAGATTGTAGTGGTTGAAGCAAAATAAGCATGTACAGTGAATACCGCAGCAACATGGGTAAGCTTCCCTTGATCCTCTACTGCTTCTGGGGTTCCTTCCAACCCAAGAATTCATGTGCATGCACTTACAAAATGTCTTGCATAGTCACAAGTATGGGAACTGGAATGATCAAAAACATGGATTAGAACTTGAAAAACTGCATTGCAAAATGTGCCTATCCTTTAAACTCAAGAGTTAATATCTACTAAATTATTCAAGATTCTAAGCTGTGATGCCCACATGTTTGTCTATTTACAATATATAAATTCTACAAGCTATTGCACTCATACAATTAGGAATTGCATTTAACAAATTTATATGACAATTATCAAGTAACTTGAGACCAATTTGATCAACAGGCATCAAAGAAGGTGTGGAAAACAGACTGCAACTTCTAACCAAAATGCCAAAAGTGAAAGAACGAACATGGAGTACTTGAATCCAGTTCTGACCTAATCTGATGAGCCAAGAAAGTTCGAGAGACATAATAATAGCAAGATTACCCTCTAAATAAACTGCCTAAATTCTAGTATTTTCAATGGTTATCACTTATCACAGAATTCAATATACTCGGGCACCTTGTTGAAAGCAACAATAATTCTATCTGAGGTGAGAGAATCTTTCCAAAATGTATTGTGTAGTTCCCAGCTGCCAAATGCATAGAATGAGCTTATCTTTCATTATCTAGCAAACAAGAAAAAGTGGTAAGCCACTTGAAAACAATGAAATAATCCATCTCAAAATATTGAGAGGAAGCCTAAATTTGTGCAGCGAAGTTCCAGAAATTTGATAATTTATTTATAATGGATTGTGGAAAACTATTGTGTTCTAGCCTCAGTCCTGTTATTTGTTATATGACCAGGCTTCATCATATGGAGATAAAATGAAAGATACAAATAATTTATTACAGTTTGCCCATGTATCACATCTTCACAGCATTAAGTAGGATCCAAATTTACTACCAGCCTGTCAAATTCACTCAACACCTAAGGATTCTTCAATAATAAATTTGAAAAGCACACACAAAGGGAACAAACTATGATCTGTACTGCAAAGGTTATCTGATTTTGGAACTCCATAGTCTCAAAATTATTTTAATACTCATCTCAAGGTGTCACATCTAGCTTTAGCAGTGAATTATTGCACAACACAACTGAGCAGGAAGCCAGAATGTTTTCCCAGGTACAAGAATCTTAATCTAACTCCTTCCACAACATACATAATAATGAATACAGCAAATGCAACATGGTTCATAAAAAAACCCAACTAAATCTGCAGCAAGAATAGATTTTAGCAGCTCCGAGCGTGATGGAAGGGTCCGGTGGATCTCTAAAGAAGGAAACAGAGTGTGCAAAAACCATCCCACTTTCACATTAACATCCCATTCTTTAAGAAACTTCGGAAGAAACATAAGATGGTAGTCATGACACCATACAAAATCTCCCTCCTTTTATTGTGAATATACAACATTACCAAACATCTCATTAGCCTTCTTATATGCATCTAACTTAGACTGGAAACTACGTGTGGGAGCAAGTCGATCCTCCTGAGGAATCCCAAGATAGTGGAAAAGTGGCCAAAGAATGTTGTTGCAACAGCCATTGTAGTATTGGTGAACTATCTCCTCATCAAGAAATACCTTTATTCATTCTGTAATCTATTACTATGATGATTGTAACAGTTTTGCATGGTGATTGTTTTGGAGTTGTAAGTCGAAATGGCATGAAGATTGTTTCTGATTCTGTCTTGTAACTAATGCCCCCTTTTTTTAAATATAATCAATAACAATATTCTAGGAATTTTTATGTGTTCAAACTTGATAAATCACCTTCATTGTTACTATATTTTTTGCTTTACTTCAAAGAAAAAGATTCCTAGTGAGCATAAATAACTCATGTCATATTGATACAAGGATTGCAAGTTTAGTGTAAATTTTTCCTTTCTTTTCTATTTGTTTTGAATAGATATGAAATATAGATATCCATACAACTTGTATAAAATTTGTAATAATCTAGCTAAATGTAGGTACTCTACATAAATGGTATTATGCCTCACTTCCAAAGGAGGTGATAAATACATTTGTGACTGAGTAAATAATTCAACAATTATTATAATAGAAGATTCTTGAATATTTCAAGATTTATAATGGGTGTTTTCTCTCATGGCACATAGCACAAAGATTTGTTATCCTAATTTCACAATAAAAGAAAATTGAAGCAAACAAATTTTATTTAAATCATTTAAATCTATACATGTTTCTTGAACTTCTAATAACTCAAAATTAAATAAATCTTGCTTAATTAATTTAACATATATACATTCCTTGATAAAATAATATATTTTTTTAGATGTATTCAATTAACAGGATCTTCGTTCACAGTATAACTGAACGAATTGGTTACAATACAACACTCATTGACAAGGGACTTCCTCAATTATCATACTAGCTTACAATAAGATGATTATGTTTGTTTATTATCCAACCCCTAGTCAACTAGATATACTTACATACATGGTTAGCATATTCTTCTTCATTGAAAAAGGCCTCTAGAAATATTTTCATCTTGTACAAATAGTAAAGATCTGTGCTATAGCTAGTGGGTACTCACGACCCTATCTAGGGAAAAAAACTACCCACCCTTGATTTAGGGAATTGCATAGAGACCGGGTGACCTCATACAAACCAATCCTAACAAAAATTTCAACACACATACATATAGGTCATTTTTCTAACACATCCATGTAATACCCATTATACTGATAATGTTTAAGTCTACACAAGAGAGTTTTAATTGAATTCTCAACCAAGGCGGGGCTACAGAAACGATATCGAGGGGAATTCATTAGTGTAGTAGTTTATTCATAAAGAATAATAGTGATCTCTACACTGTGAACCATCACATACCCTCAAAATCCTTGCAACTCCACCAAAATTTTAGTTCGCCATCATCACATTACATTCAATAATTCCTTTGGTACTCTTATTTGATTCCCCTTAAGAACATCAACATTCTCAACCCCCTACATAAGAAGTGTTACTCCCCAAATTAAGGAGAAAATATTTTTCTAAAGTGAAACACTCAAGATTCATAATTTAAGACCAAGAAACAACCAAAAAAAAAAAAAAAACTCTTTAGCACAAAATTCCATAGTACAAAAATATATCTCATATCAATTTATTTACCTTTTTCTTTATGAGTAAGAATGCAGATTGCAGAATTTTGATTACAAAATTTTATACTAACAAATATCATTAGCATCAAAGTAACCCTTCATACGCATGGAAGGAAGGTACCTGGGGCTACCTCTTCAATGTTTTTTTTCTCACAGTGGGAAGGTCTAATTGTACATACAATCCTTCCTCTTCGAGTCTTGTTTTCCCTTGTTTATCCCCTTTTTAATTTTTATTTCTTTTATTTTAGCATAAACACTAACATGACAACTCAAAATAGAATGGTAACTCCAAAAATCAATAAACAAAAAGAAGATGAGAAGAAGGAAAAAGCTTGGGTATGAAGGTGTTTGTTTTCCCTAAATTTCCAATAGTAATATAGACCCAAGCAAAACTAATAATTTTCATCATTTTTATAAGCAACAATTTAATGATTTTTTTCTTTAATTATTAAATTTTATATTTTAAATATTATACCTTATGGACTTAGAATTATTAATAAGGATTCACGATTTTTCTATCTTATAGATAATTTAAATCTATAATATCCATTTAATTGCTAGGACCCAATTGTGAAACCCACATTCTAGTGAAATACATGTGTTTTTTGTACAATTATTTTTTGTTACCATGAACATTGTACGTTGTATTATTACACTATAGACTTTTGATTTTAACATTATTTTGGTTTCATTATATATTTATGTCTTTCATGCATGGAATGAATTGTTCATAGTATGACAAAGATATATGAAAGATTAGTAATTAATGAGTGAAACACATTCCCTTGCTATTTTGAAGTATGGTTTAATTCTATGACTCAAATAATATGACACATTTCTTATGTTGTGAATTTATGACCTTGTACCCTAGAATTTTTTTGATAAATTAAATCTAATATTATCATTAAAGTATACAATAGATATGTTTAGTATGGAATGCCATATGTAATTTAATATTATTTCAATCTCTTATTTCTTTAGTTATCAATTTTATTATGATGAATAAATAATTTAAATTAAGCATGCAGGATTTTTTGTGGCCTACAAAGTTGTGAGATGACATGATAACCTTAATGTGTATAACCATTTGATCCAACCTAGTCAATTTGGAGAGACTAAGCCTTTTTTGTGTATAAATGATGTTGTCATGTTAGAATTTTGTGTAATATTTCTTTGTAGTTGTGAAATATAATGTTATGTTGAGAAATTTATGTTTATTGGATGCTTGTGTCTATTTAGTGGAAATAATATTGTCTCATTTGTAATGTATTTTAGTTGTAATGTAAATGTGAATGATTATTTAATGTTGTTATGTCAATGAGGTCAATAACTTAGATTTTAGGGTTGTGTTAGCATCATTATTGTCAAATTTTTTATTTTGGGGTTATGTTAGCATCCTTGTTATCAAATTTTTGATTTTGGGGTTGTGTTAGCATCCTTGTTGTCAAATTTCAGATTGGGTGTTTTGGGGGATTTTAAAGGGTTAGAAAAAAAAATTATTTATATTTTTATGGATTTTGGGACCCTAAGTTGGAAAATTTTAAGCCCCTATTTTAGAATTGGGTTGAAAGATGCGACCCTTCTTAAATTATCATTTTAAGGAATGATAAATTGGAAGAACAAAAGCTTGGAAAAGTGACTTGTCACTTTTCAATCCCACTCTCAATTTTTTTTGTGAAATCACGAAAAGATACAAGGTTCTCACATGTGTGAGACACCTTGTAATAATTTACTCAAATGTGTACAAGTACACTCCAGTCTCCCCACAAGGTCTCATACATGTGTGAGCTCTTTATGAGGAGGTGGGCATTGAAGGAGAATGATATAGTGAAAAGTGTCACTCCCCAATTCAAATATTTGAGCTGGGAAATTCCTATAATTTTGATCGTTTCATGAATTTTCTAAGAGGGTAGTGTGAGAAAACTTGGAGGAAGAAAATTTAAGATTGGGAGGCTTGGAGCTCTACTTCAACTAGTCACCTTAGATAGCTCAAGGAGGTGGTTGTGAAGCTCATGCAATATGCTTATAATGCTATTTGGTTGAATGCATATATGATTGTTTTAAATTTATTGTGATGATTTTTTGTTGTGTTGTGTTTTATATTAGGTTTGGGATTATGGCTTATACATAGGCTCTTTAAATGAATGAGTTTTTGCACTATGTTGTCATTAGTATTTTCATCGATTTCAACCTCTAGTATGGTTATGATGAGAGGGAGTTTGTTGTGCTGAGTAGGTGTTGCAAATGTAGCAAGGTGACTTGATTTCCATGTGCTTTTGAGAAAATTTGCATAAAGATTATATAAGGTAATAGGGGTTTTTTTTATTATGCTCCGAATTTCTTCATTCTTGAAGATGTGCTTGTGCGGTTTGGACATGATGATCAAAAGCCTTTAAAGGTGTTATATCTAGAGTTTTAGGTTTTTGATCATGCAATAGTAGAAGATATGATTGATAGTGTCTCGCATGTGAAGAGGGATATCTAGGAAAAATTTAATTTCTCCACATTTATCTATGCTAAAGTTTTTTGTCTTTCAAATTTAGGAATATGCTAATAATACCTATATCTACCTTCCCTGGATTATTTACTATTGAGATCCTTTGCAAGCTTGTTTCATGAGTTGTATCTAAATGGTAGTTTGACTAGTTGCACATGATGATAATATTCTTTGTTTCATATGTTTACAATAGTGCTTTTGAATATTCATTCGGTGTTGGAATATTTCACAATTTTCTGAAATATTGTTACATGGTCTGTAGGATGTTTCAACCTTGGTGATGTGTGAATTTGTTTTCTTGACGGTCTTAATACCAGTTGGCCAACATGGCCTATTAGCACTGATTTTAGATGAGCTTCATGTTTGTGGAAGCTAGGTTTAGTGTATTAGTGTAGATTTGGTTCCTAGTTAACCCTTGATTAGGTCTACCTTCTCTTATTTCCACCACAAAGGTGTTTGGTACTGACCTATTTGGTGGTTACACATTTGAGATGCATATGTTTCATTAAAGCTAACTTGGAGAAGGTTATTCAAGGTTATGAAGGATAGGTATGCACTTTCAAATATTTGGAGAGGTGTAGAGTGTAAAATAAAGTATATGTGATCATGTGTTGAGATCTAATTGTGAGCAAGAACTCCTAAGACTACCAAAAGTAGTGAGTAGAAGGTTCCTACAATTTAGTGCACATGAAGTTATTGGAATCAATGTGCCAAAGGTTGTAGATAGTAAAGAGAAATTTATGGTAGTTTCTCCAGTTGCTTCGAGGAAGTGAACCTCCTAGTAACTATTTCTTTTTAATCTATAAGAAGCGATCTTCCTTGGCAGTGAGCCTTTTTCTTTTTGGATAGTGAGTCCTTGGGTAGTGAGCCTCTTGTAATTGGTTTTGGTTTTCATATAGTGAGCTAATCCTCACTATGATTTTTCCCTTCTAGGGTTTTCTAGTTAAAATATAGTGTTTCATTGTGAATGATTATGGATTTTTTGTTATTTTATTTGTCTACATCATACTAATATCGAATAAGTGTTTGAATGTTTCAATTCACACTGATTCACTCACCCCCTTAGGTGACATGTGTGTCTAAAAATTGGTATCAGAGAAGAGGTTCCTTGGAAGAAGCTTAAGTACTTGAGGTAGATCCAAATGGTGCAAAAGAAAGGTATCAAATCTCTTATGTTTAGTAGAATAAATTATATTTTCTAGAAAGCCAAGATATAATCCTCTCATATATCATTAAGGTTTGACATATGGAAATTAGTTGAAGATGGGTATATTATGCCTAATAATCCTATAAAAAGTGAAGATGATATCGAGTATTATGAGATCAATCAAAAAATGACAAATGCTATTTTGAATGGGCTTTCTAATTCAGAACTTATGAAGGTGACAAGTTGTAAAATTGCTAAAGAGGTTTGGGAGAAGTTGAAAAAAAATTATGAAGGAGATGTTAAGGTCAAGAAAGAAAAGATGAAAAATTTTAAGGTTAAATTTGAAACCCTAAGGATGTTAGAGGACGAAGATATTGTAGGCTACATGCACAAGGTAGAAGAAATTGTCAATTGCACCAATGGTCTTGGTGTAAACTAGAGGAAAATAAATTTTTGAAAAGGTATTGAGAACCCTTCCTAAATCTTATAGTGCTAAAGTTTCTACTATTGAGGAAGCTCAAAATCTGGATCAATACAATAGAGATCAATTGTTTAGTGCTTTAAGTACTTTGTAACTAAGGGAATTTGACAAATATGATTCAAGAAAAGATATTGCTTCTAAAGTAACAAAGAAAGAGAGGAATGATGAATTTGATCTGGATGATATTGATGAAGTGGATGTTAATTTTGTGAGAAGATTGAAAAAGGCACTAGATAATACAAAGGTAAATTACCTTTCAAGTGTATCAATTAGCTAAAGATAGGTCATTATGCTTGAAAATGTCAAGGTAAAATTTCAATTGACAAACACAAATATCTCAAAGGTAAATCTTTTGAGAAGAGTTTCTATGTTAAAGAATATAGTGGTACATATGATGACAAGGAATCATAATATTTGGATTGAAAGGTGGAAAAATTGTTGCTTTTCTAGGGTTTAGGACCTACAATGACAATCTTCACAATTGTTCACTCAAGAAAAAACCCTTGAGATCTCAATGCTAAAGAGAAGGAGATCTTGCAAGAGGGATGTGGGTGATCCCACAATACTGGTTTACAATTTTTGGCCAAACCAGACAGTGAATTGATTTTTTTTAACTAAATATTCACTTTCAGGCACCTATAATGGCTAAACCGTGAGGAATTTAAAGATGATGCAAACTAGTGATTTGTGACATTTTGTCTATAAATTCTAAATATATTTTTTTCAAAACATTTTGAATTAGATTGCACTTATTTATCCATCTAATTCGAAAACTATTTTTTAACAGTAAACACCATTTTTAAAGAGTGACGTCACTGGCTAACACTTAAATTTTTTTCTATGAAGGTTAAAATTCTATTTTTTTGGAATTTAGATTCATAACTATGATATCTAGTGCATGGAATTGGTTTCGCAGCATTTCTTTGAATGTTTTTTTCTTAATTAAGTTTCAAAGTCAAACCTTTCACAATTTAGACATGATTCACTAGGAAAAGCATAACTTATCTTGTATGTATCAAAATTCATCTTTCTTTTTGGATCAAGGACATCAATATCTAGTGCACTAATATTTTTCATTTTTTTTTTGATAATCTACTATTTTTCCACATGTGTAGAACAAAGAGCTTGATTTTCAATGAAAAACCTATGTTTAATCAAACTAAAAAATAAAATACATAATAAAACCAAAAAATATTAAAATTATATTCGATGGATAGCTCAAATCGAGGACTAACATCATCCAGTTGGGTCTATGAAGTCTCCTCCATTTTCATCCTCATCTCGAGCTTCAAAGGGAAAAATTCTATAGAAATTTTGTGCAAGAGGGGGAAAAGGGGGAAAAGGGGGGGTTCGAATGAACCCAATTTTGAGGGAAACCCCCTTGGAGGTTTACTAGAACTAGGGTTCGAATGAACCCTGGTTCGAGCAAACCCCCCTTGTATTCAATTTTCCATTGTCTTTGTTAGTAGAAAATGCAAAAAAGTGGGTCCCATCATTTAATAGGGTTCGATTGAACCAGGGTTCATTTGAACCCCTTTTGGGTCCATTCAAACACCCTAGTTTTTGAAAACCCCTAAAAAGATTTTTTTTATTCATATGAGTTTTTTTTTAAATTTTCCCTCCTCATTGGAATTGTAAACCAGTATTTTGGGATCACCCACAAGCTATTAAGGGGTTCACAACCAAGTAAGAACTTGGAAAGGACAATGGAATGCAAGATGCAACAATAAACCCTAATTCAATAAATGACCTACAAAATGACTTGGAAAAGTGAGTGAAATGAAATAAAAAGCTACAGAAAGGAACGTGTGCACTTGGAAATGTAGAAATGACAAGATGGAGGTTTGAAACAATGGAAAATCTAGTTTTAATACTGAGTGGGAATTATTTGCCAAGCTAGGAAAATCAGTCATGTTTCTAGAAAATTGTGTAGGAACAGGATTCTACCAAAGGGGTATCTGAATTTGCAAAAATCTAAAAATTAACTGAAAATTAGACTCATTCACCAAAAGTGGTGAATTATTTCAATTAGGTTTTTATGAAGCTTCAAAGTCTAATCCTGCTCTTCTAAGTCAGGTCTACCCTTCTTGATTCATTTTTGGATTCGAGTAGGTGATCTCCAATGTTCTCCAAGGCTTGATGACAACTTGGAGAACTTTGAGCTCTTGATAGCTTTTCTCCAATCTTTCTCTTTTGGAGATATGCAACCTAGACCATCAAATCAAACACAAGGGAGAGGGAAAAATTTTGGGCGGTTAGTAGATAGGGGTTTGCATTGGTCAAACCCTATTTTGGAAATCAATCATTGAAATGAAATCAAATAAGAATGGAGAATGATGAATGAACAAATGATAATGTTGCAGCTTACCAAACCCTTGTGATAAAGTGCCGCAAATATGCTTGAAATGGCTGCAATGGATGTATATCTTTATTCTTTCTTGAATGATGTTGATCTTGGATGAAATAGTTTCTTGAATCATGCAACCCTACATCATAATTGTTAGCACAATAATAGACACGATGCATGAAATATTTGACATGATGATCAATGCTTGAATGCTGCTCTAAAATGCTTGATAATGTGCTCTTGAAGACACTTGAATGCTCTTGTGAATGCTTGAATTCTCTTGTGAACTCAAACTTCCTATAAGAATGCTCATTCAACTTGCTAGATGTAAAATGAGTGAAAAAGACTTGTATTATAGTCAATTATGCAAGAATTCCTAAAATTACAACACTACAAGCTGACATTAGATCTAGAAGAATAAAAAGCTTGCTAGAAATTTGAATTAATTTTAATTTTGAGTAAAACGGGACTCATTTTCTATCCTAGGAAAATGGGTCCCACCTAAGGGGACTCATTCACCCAAAATGACGAATGAGTCTCAACTTAGCTTTTTGAGGTGGGTTTTTCAGATTTTGATGTTTTAAGTATTTTTTTGGGATTATCCTAAAAAATACACATAAATTAAGGCTTTTGGATGTAATTTAGGGCCAATTAAAGCATAATAAGCCCAATTATTAATGAGAATCCTAGAAAAGTGTGAAGTGTGTTAAAAAACTTTACAACACTTTGAAATAAGGAAAGATTAAAGTTAAAAAGAGGTTTATTAGGTGTATTTAATTAATAAGACCTTAGAAAAGTGTGAAAGTGTGTTACAAAACTTCACAACACTTAAGAAAGGTACAATTAAAATCCATTAGTTCCCAAGGGCCCAAGACCTAATGTGAATGGTTCAACCACATTAAAACACTAAATCAAGGCAACATTAAGCTCAATTTAGCAAGGAGGGCACAAACAAGTGTGAAAATGTCCCTAGCAATTTCTTTTGACACTATATTTAGCCCCCACTTTAGTGAGAGGATGAACTTGCTTCAAGCTTACACTAAAGTAGACCAAAACACATCAAGATGTGTCTAAGTGCACCAATTCTAGTAAGATGGGATGACAATGATCAAGAGGGGTGATGAAGCCCCCAAGATCAAGATCCCATGGAAAACCACAATAAGCACAAAAGAACACACATGAAAATTATATAAGAGCAATGAAAAAGCACAAGCATACACTGTTAAAGACAAAAAAGAGGAAAGGTAAAAAGATGAAAGAGATTCAGATCAATCTTCGACCATTTGTCCATCGCGATGTGGATCAGATCTAGGTTGTTTCTCCAAAAAATGCATGCTCACTCTAAGGAAATGAAACTCTTGGTTGTTCTCTAGGTGAGAAGTCTTAAGAGGGTGAGACACACACACACATGACCAATATTCACTCACACTCATACACAAGTGGCTATGGGGAAAGTCATGCCTCGGTCAGGCTTCCCACTAAAACAACACTAGATTTATACCTCTTGATAACTTTAATAAGGTTCCATGCAACAATGATTTTCAAGATTTTATGAGGAAAGAAAAACTTTGCATGCTTGGAGCTGATGAACAAATAGGATGGCTCAATAGTAATGTAAGTTGTATTATGTAAGGTGGCCATATAACTGCAAATGCAAAATGTAAAATAGGAAATGTTCACAGGAGTCTTGCTTAGTTCATGCGAGGTCTCTAACTTAGGGAACATTTTACTAATGTCTCCAAGAGAGGACCAATCAAAGAATAGAAGATTCAAAACTTAGGGGATGTAGTGTGTCCCATCAAACCACTAAGAGGAATGCAATATGCTAAGATAGGTCACGCTTTTGAAGGATATCACACCCAATGTCATCCAAAAAGTGAAAAAAACATTGTATAAAGTAAGAAGACTACACCATGAACCATGAAAAGAAAAATGAAAAAGAATAATGCCAATGTATGGCCCCACTTTTTAAACAAATTGTTACTTTTCTAGGGTTTAGGACCTAGAATGAAAATCTTCACTGACTTTCACTCAAGAACAAACCCTTGAGATCTCAATGCAAAAGATAAAGAGATCTTGCAAGAGGGATGTTATAAAAGATAAATACAAGCTATTAAGGGGTTCACCACCATGTACGAACTTGGAAAGACAATGAAATGCAAGATGCAACACTAAACCCTAATTCAATGAAATGACCTACAAAATGACCTAAAAAAGTGAATGAAATGAAACAAAAAGCTATAGAAATGAAGGTGTGCAACTAGAAATCTTGAAATGACAGGATGGAGGTCTGAAACATTGAAAAAAACTACTTTTAATGTTGAGTGGGACTCATTTGCCAAGCTGGGTGGCTCAGTCCTATTTCTAGAAAACTATGCAGGAATAGGAATCTTCCAAAAGCGTATTTTAATTTGTAGAAATTTGAAAATTGACTAAAATTGGGACTCATTCACTAGAAGTGGTGAATCAATCATGTTGGGCTTTTCTAAAGCTTCAAAGTCTGCTCTACCCTTCTTGATTGGTTTCTAGATCTGAAATTTCAATTTATGACCTGTAGGTGATCTCCGTTGTTCTCCAAGGCTTGATGACAACTTAGACATCTTTGAGCTCTTGAAACTTTTTCTCTAATCTTTCTCCTTAGGAAATATGCAACGTAGACCTATAAAATAACACACAAATTCCTACAGGGAAAAATGTTGGGGGGTTAGTAGATAGGGGTTTTCCTTGGTCAAACCCCATTTTAGAAATCAATCATTGAAGTGAAATAAAATAAGAATGGAGAATGATGAATGAACAAATAATAATGTTGCAACTCACCAAACCCTTGTGATAAAGTGTTGCAAATATCCTTGAAATGGATGAAATGGATGTAGATCTTGATTCGTGCTTGAATGATGTTGATCTTGGATGAAATACCTATTTGAATCACAAAACCATACATCACATTTGTTAGCACAATAATAAATAAGATGCATGAAATCTTTGACATGATGATTGATGCTTGAATGTTGCTCTAAAATTCTTGATAATCTACACTTGAAGACACTTGAATGGTCTTGTGAATGCTTAAATGCTCTTGTGAACTAAAACATGCTATAAGAATAATCATTCAATTTGCTAGATGTAAAATGAGTGAAAGAGACTTGTATTTATACTCAATTATGCAATAATTCCTGAAATTACAACACTACAAGATGACATTAGATTTAGGAGAATAAAATCCCACCATAAATTTGAATTAATTTCAATTTTGAGTTAAACGAGACTCATTCACCATTTTGGAAAAATGGGTCCCACCTAAGGGGACTCATTTTCCCAGAATGGTGAATGAGTCCCACCATAGCTTTTTGAGGTGGGTTTTTGGGATTTTGATGTTTTAAGTGATTTTTCCAAGATTATCCTCAAAATACACATAAATTAAGGCTTGTGGATGCAATTTAGGGTTAATTAAAGCATAATAAAGACTAATTATTAATGAAAATCCTAGAAAAGTGTGAAAGTGTGTTATTTTAAACACTTTACAACACTTAAGAATAAAGCAATATTAATGTTAAAAGAGGTTTATTAGGTGTATTTAACTAATAAGACCTTAGAAAAGTTTGAAAGTGTGTTACAACACTTCACAACACTTAAGCAAGGTACAATTAAAAT
This sequence comes from Sequoia sempervirens, assembly GCA_007258455.2. NCBI lineage: Eukaryota > Viridiplantae > Streptophyta > Pinopsida > Cupressales > Cupressaceae > Sequoia > Sequoia sempervirens. The sequence continues at coordinate 29,045 of VDFB02022846.1, read as the reverse complement.
CCATTAGTTCACAAGGGTCCAAGACCTAATGTGAATTTGTCAACCACATTACAACACTAAATCAAGGCAACATTAAGCTCAATTCAGCATGGAGGGCTCAAACAAGTGTGAACATGTCCCTGATGACATTTTTTGACACTACATGGATAATGAAAGTGATGAATGCTTATTTATGAACTTGAATCTTTGAACTAATTACATTAAATCTAAAATATGTGTGAAGGAAACTACTCTAGAAACATGTTCAATATTAAAGGAACTATGTTGACTATATTTCATAAAAAAAAGAGAGAAACTATTGGATAATTAATAGTGGATGCTCAAATCATATGACAAGTGATAAGAGTAAGTTTGCTAATCTTAATAAGTATGATGGTGTTCTTGTCAAGTTCGGTGATGACACATGATCTACTAAGATCTATGGAAAAGGTTCAATTAGTTTTGATGGAAAGCATAAGACAAATGATGTTCTTTATGCCAAGGGTCTCTAGAGTAATCTTCTTAGTGAAGGAAAAATGTGTAGCAAAGGATACAATCTGGTGTTTTAGGATGATGGTTGTGAAATCATAAGAGGATGCTCTAGAAGTTTGGTTGTTGTAGGAGCAGTGAAAAAGGGAATTTTTATGAACTCAAAGGTGTTTGTGTTATGTTCTTTATGACTCAAAATGAATGAATGTTGGCTATGACACAAAAGAATTATATCAATTTTCATAGTCTAGTAAAGATGAACTCTACTCGTGCTATGAGAGACATGCCAAGAATTATAATACAAGGTGTTTGTGTTATGTTCTTTATATCAATTTTCATAGTCTAGTAGAGATGAACTCTACTCGTGCTATGAGAGACATGCCAAGAATTATAATACCTATCAATGCAATTTGTATAAATTTTCAATTCAAAGAAAAGACAAGGAACAAGTTCAAAACTAGGAATATTTTACTACATGACCTTTGGAGTTGGTGTGTATAGACCTATGTGGACCTACCATACAAAGAAGCTTTCAAGGTGATAGGAATTTTAGGTTATTAATAGATGATTACTCTAGAATGACTTGTGTGGCCTTTCTCCAAGAAAGATAAAAAGCTCTAGATAAGTTTAAAGAATTTACATAAATGGTTGAAAATAAAATAGATTTGAAATTCAAGTGCCTAAGGTCTAACAGAGGTGGTGCATTCACCTCAAATGAGTTTAAATTTTTTTGTGAAGATCATGTGATACAAAGATATTTATCAGCTCTTAGGACCCTATAGAAGAATGGAGTTATGGAGAGAAAGAATATGATAGTTCATGAGAAAACAAGAACCATGTTGAAGGAATCAAAATTACCATATGTCTATTGGATATAATCAATTCATAACACAGTCTACACTCTCAACAAAGGACAAGCAAGAGAAAATAGTTCAAAGACCCCCTATGAGCTATGGAATGGAAGAACTCCTACTGTAAAATATTTTAGGGTGTTTAGGAGTAAGTGTTATATTATGAGGGATGAATAAAATATATAATTTTTTTATATAATATCTCATGAAGGAATCTTTCTTAGATACTCTACAAAGAGTAAGCATTCAAGTACTACAATAAGAGGCTAAAGAAGATAATTGAAAATTATTCAAGTGTCAAAATTGATGAAGAATCATATACGAGCTCAATGTTGATAGAAGGATATGAATTTGATGAACTCCTTTGTAGAGAAGAATAAAAAGAAGAGAAAGAAAAAGAGATTCCAGTGGAAGAGGAAGAAGGTCTTGAAAAGAGTCCTATGACTATTAAGTATCTGCACAAAAATTATTTTGAGGATCAAATAATTAGAGACAAGAGCAAAGGTGTGCTAAAAATAGGAAAAGTTGCTACAATAGAAGAATAAGTAATTTTTTGTTCTTTTTGTAAAGTAGAACCTAAAATAGTTACTAAAACATGAATTTTGAATATTGGATCAAAGCAATGGAGGAATAACTAAGGTAGATTGAGAAAAATAGTATATGGGAACTAGTCCAAAAAGATGAAAATTGTATCAAAGCTATGGATGAATAACTAAGGTAGATTGAGAAAAATAGTATAGGGAACTAGTCCAATGAAAAATAAAGATTGATGTGATAGGAACTAAATGGGTTGTTAGGAAGAAGTTGAAAGAGAATGGAGAAGTTATCAGAAACAAGGTTAGGCTTGTGTGCAAAGGTTACTCACAAGTGGAAGGAATAGATTTTGAAGATAATTTTTCTCTATTAGAAAGGATGGAGGATATTAGGATGTTTTTGGCTTTTGTGTCGCATAAAGACTTCAAGGTATATCAAATGGATGTAAAGTCTACATTTTTGAATGGTGAGTTAGAAGAAATGGTATACATTGAAGAACCCGAAGGTATTTAGTTATCAAAACATTGTTACATGGTCTTTAGGTTGAAGAAGGAATTGTATTGGATCAAGTAGGCTTCTGGATCTTGGTATGCAAGATTGGATATGTACTTATTATAGCAGGGATTCAAAGAGGGTACTGTAGATAGCAACATTTACTTAAAAGTTGAGAGAGATCAAATCATGATTGTGGTTGTGTATGTTGATGGCATAATCTTTGGAGGAAATAAGGAACTGTGTAAATTTTTTTCAAAGGATATGCAAAATGAGTTTGAAATGTCAATATTTGGGGAGATGATTTTCTATCTTGGGCTACAAATTAGTCAATCAAAAAAATGTATATTCATTTCACAATCAAAATATGTTAAGAAAGTTTTGAAGAAGTTTGGAATGGAAGAATCTAAACCAATATTTACTCCCATGGTCATTGGTTGTAAATTCAATAAAAATGATGAATCTCCTAAGACACATTACACCAAGTATAGATCAATGATTGGTGGATTACTATACCTAACTGCAAATAAAATTGATATTATACATGCATAATGTCTTGTGGCAATATTTCAAGGTGATTCTAGAGAATCACATGTGGCAACAATCAGAAGGATATTCATATATTTACAAAGCACTATGGACTATGCTCTTTGGTACTCTAAGGATACTGACTTCACCTTGACTGCTTATATAGATGCAAATTGGGAAGGTTATGCAAATGACATAAGAAGTACAAGTGGAGATGGTTTCTTCTTTGGAAACACACTAGTTTCATGGATAAGTAAGAAGTAAGACTCAATATCATTATCTATTGTATAGAGGTAGAATATATTGCTATAACATCTTGTTGAACATGGGTACTATGGATGTAGAAGACAATGAAATATATTAGTGAACCAAAAAGAAAATATGATGGGGGAAAATCCTACTTATTCTCTTTTGGTCATTCAATTATTTCCTAGGAACCCTAATTGGATTGATTATCAACCTTACAAGGTGAGTCAATTCTCAATAAGGAAGACCTAGGAAGGAGTTATTTAAGCTTTTAGGGGTTCACCACCAACAAAATTCTTAAAATACAAATAAGAATTCAACTCACAAAACCTAATAATGCAAGCTAAATGAAGGATGAAAATGATGAAATTATGTAACAACAAGTTACGATATGTGTACCTAGGAAGTCTAGAAATGCAATGAGGATTTTGGAAATTCAAAGAAGTTGTCAAAATGAGTTATGGAGGACAAAGAATCCCTTACTATTGTCTTAGTCCTGTTGTTGTTTTTCAAGGAAGATTTGGAATCTTTGGATGTCGAAGCTGGATCTAAAAGAATTTATGAAAAATAACCTCCGGAGGACTAAGATTCCCTAGGTGGCGACTTAGTACCATTTTGAAGTTTGAAAATCTTTGAATGTGATCCTGAGGCTTGATGTTTTCTCTTTCTTCTTCTCTAATCTTAGGTTCTAAAACTTTCAAATTCGGCCTGTAGGTGAGTTTCTATGAAGATGACAAATTTGAAATTCAACTTTGCAACTTTGCAACTGTTCACTTCAAATGATTTTCAATTTTTCAACCTAAATCTACAAAAACAAACACACTAGAGAGGAAAAACATGTTGATTGTTAGTAAATGGGGGTTTTCCTTGGTCAAACCCCTTGTTGGTAATTAAACCTTGAAATGAAATGAAATAGAGGGAAATGATGAATGAACAACATGCAATGTTACAACTCACCAAACCCTTGCTATAAGGTGCTGCAAATATGCTTGAAATGGTTGTAATGGATGTGGTTTTTGAATCTTACTTGAAGAATATAGATCTTGCTTAAAACACTTGTTTGAATCATAAACCCTACTTCGCAAATGTTAGCACAATAACAAACATGATGCAAAAATATTCTTGATATAATGCTTGAATCTTGATTATGGATCCAATGGCTTGATGAAATGCTCTTAAATTCTCTTGCAAACTCAATTATGTTATGATGAATTCTCTCACAAAAGGCTTGTATGAAAATGGATGAAGGATCCTCGTATTTATACTTGTCCATACTTAATATCCAAAAATTACACAACACCAAGCCGTCATGTGAATTCATTAATTAAAGGAGGCTAAATCCCATGAGAATTTGAAATTATTTCCTGAAAATACTTCAAGGGGGACTAAGACGCCCTAGGTGGTGTCTTAGTCCCGAGGCATGAAACTCGGGGTATAGACTCCAAAAAGGGACCTCTTTAATGCACACTTGAAATCATAGTCCCAAGACCTTTTGGGGATGAAGACACCCTAGGTAGCATCTTGGTCCTGACCCAAAAATTAGGGACACTCAGATATAATAATTAAATTATCATTTATCCACTAATGTTTGTTGGGATTAGCTAGAAAAAGATGTAGTTCATAAGGCTTGTGCATACAAAATAGGACCAATTAAGACATAAACAAAGCAAGGTGGGCCCAAATATTTATGAAAATATAAGGCTATGCATTTTACTTCACTACATTTAACCCCCACTTTAGTGAGAGGATGAACTTGCTTCAAACTCACACTAAAGTAGCCAACCACGCAATCAAGAGGGGTTAAAATGTGAAAATGCTAGTGAGATAGGATGACAATAAATTAGAGGGTGGCAAAGTCCCCTATATCAAGATCCTATGGAAAACCAACATAAGTATAAAGGAACACACTTGTAGATGATATATGAAGCCATAACTAGATCGCAAGCGTACACCATCAAAGATAAAAAAGGGAAAAGAAAAAGAAAAGGAAAAATGTAATGGATCAAGCTTTGACTAGTTGTCCAATGCACTATGGACTGGGTCTAGGCTATTTTTCCAAAAAGGTTTACAAGTGGAATGTATGTTGTTCACTATGCAAACAAAACACATGCTCACAAGGGCTAGTGAAGCTAGTTGTCCACTAGGTGATCCTTAAGAAATCCATATCAACACCATACCCACATGACTATGATAAGGAAAAAAAAAGTACATGCTGACGAGGGCTAGTGAAGCTAACTATTCACTAGGTGACCCCTACGGGAACATATCAAAGCCATATCTCCATGAATTTAATAAGGTACAAAAAGAAAATGAATACTCACAAGGGCTAGTGAAGCTAGTTGTTCACTAGGTGAGCCCCAGGGGACCATATCAAAGCCATACCTCAATGAATTTAATAAGGTACAAAAATAAAATGCATGCTCACAAGGGCTAGTGAAGCTAGTTGTTCACCAGGAGAGCCCCAAGGGACCATATTAAAGCCATACCTCCATGACTTTAATAAGGCTCAAAACACAACACAACAAGAAATAGGGATGTTCAAAGGGATTTTGCTTAGTTCATACAAGGTCTTAATCTTAGGGGACATCATTCCTAATATCTCCAAGAGAGGAGCAATCAAAGGGTTAAAGATTTGTAACTTAGGGGATGCAGTGTGTCACATCACCACAAAGAGGAATGTAATATGCTAAGATAGATCACACTCTTGAAGGAAATTACTCCCAATGCCACCACAAAGAGGAAAACACATCACATGAAATAAGAAAATCACATCAAGGAACATGAAAATGAAAAATGAAAATGAAATCATGTCAAAATAATGCTAAGGTATGCCCCCACTTTAAAGAAAATATGAACACCATGTTGTGAGAAATTACTTTAAAGTAGCCAAAAAATGAAAAGGAAAAGAGGGTTTCCCCCATAAACACATAAGGGATCTATGGATTATGGGTCAGTATGTGTCTTTGCTATGATGATATCAGAGAGATCGAACTTCCATCATTCCCCAAATACACATAGAACTGGAAGAATGACACAAAGAGAGCAAAAAAAAAAAAATCTTTTAGTTCAACATGGAAGAGACACAGGGTGTCCTGACGCCTTGTGTCATCCCCAAAATTAAAACACAATGCAAATGAAAGGAAAAAAAAAAGATAATGAAAAATATTTTGGGACAAAATGGAAGAGAGATAAGGTGTCTCAATCTTGCATCATCCCCAAAGGAAAACACAAGACAAAAATGAAAATAAAAGGAAAATACCAATGAAAAAGGAAAACAAATTTACAACTATAGACATTGAAAAATGTCATGAATGATATGATACACTCGAATCATGTATACTAACATCATTTCCTCTTGAAACCCATCCTCTTTTCACCTAATTGATTAAATTAGCCTAGCTATTTAATTAAATGCATCATTTTCATCTATTAACCTAGTTCATTTCATCAAGTTAATTCACCCCCTTTCATGCTAACATTTCATCTCATTAAATTAAATAAATCAAACTATTTAATTAAATAACCCTAAGGGTATGTGTAGGATCATCATGGAAAAAGCATGCCCTTAGGTGGCAAAAAATTCAGAAAAATCAATGTTAGGCAACTTGACGTAAAAATTTGAATAAGTTATCTATATTATTTCAAAAATATGTAAGAATAGAATTTTTAGAAAATTAAATGTAGTTTCTAACATACTAGATTTATTTAAAAATAAATAAAATCGATTTGGTGAAAATTTGAAATTTCAATGCAGTAGTACTTAAATTTTAGGGAAAAAATAAGAAGTAGGTGTTTTTCTGACCACCCTAACCATAATAAAATGATAATATTTTTTTATAAGATTTTATATATAAGTAGAGGACTCATGTCTAGATGTGATGCATATTTTTGTAATTTTTTTCCAAGTAAAGAATTAATTACGATTTTTTTATTACAATTTTAAAAAAAAAACTCGTAGGTCTGACCACCTTAACTTGGTCAAAACCTCATGAAATTAAATTTTTATTTTTATAATCCTATAGTATGCAAAGCATAGAATGTGATGCATGTTTCATATTCAAAAAATGTGATACTATTTGAAAGTTATAGATGTTTTTCAATTAGCCTATCAATTAGGACTTTAGTTGTAATTCTAATAGAAAATGAATAATAATTATTTATTGAATTCAAATTAAAGCATAATTTATATTTGTGGAAAGCTGAGAATCTCCTCTAAAAACCCTTTTCATTTTATCAATTTTGGGTAACAAAAAAGTCATCAGCCACATACCCTACAAATACTCATAATATTGCCACTTTTTGGCCCATCATGATCTTGCACATACCCCTAAGTTATTTAATTATGTGTCATTTCACCTTTCCCCATTCATGAAATCATTCAATTTAATGAATTTATCACTTTAAATTCTTCTAAATCTCCTAATTGTATAATTAAACCTTGTTTAGTTAACAATTACATAATTAATCCAATTCCTCCCACTTGCAAAAGAGTATTCCAAAAGAATATTCCTCTTTGCACAATTTAATTTAGTTTTAATTAACTAAACAACCTTTTTCCTCACCCATATGAATATTCTAAAGAATATCTTTTCTCCTCCAATCATTTAAGAAAGGGAATATTCTCACTTGGCTTCTTGAGCAAGCTAAACTTGAATCCTCTTGAGCAAGTTAACTTTTGACCTCTTAAATGGGTCAAAAGTGTGTTTGTTTGGAAGGAATGAGAACCCTTTATTAAATGTCATCTTGCATTCTCACCCATTGATGAGAATACATGATCCATGCCTCACATTTCCTCCATCCTTGATTGTTGATTAATATTTTGATCTCAACCCTCCATTTCTCATTTGCTTTCCTATAAATAGGTCACTATTTGGAGACAAATGGATCGATCTTTCAATTGTAAATTTATGCTGTTGAAATCACTCACACTCACACTCATACTTTACTCAAATTTATCATATTTTAGTTCATTTTTAGTTGCATAATAGCTTTAAGCTTCCATTAATGGCTTCCATGCATCCATCTTAGCTTGTTTATAAATTAGGGTTTGAATCTTTTAGCTTACAATTAGCTTAGATTAGCTTAGCTTTTGAATATTTAGATTGTTTTTAGCATAAAATTATGTTAATTTAGCTTGAATCATGTTTTCATCCACATATCACAACCATTTCATTGTTTCTCTTCAATAGAATTGATTGAAATAAGCTCACCGATTGCATGATTCAGAAAGGGTTGTTGTTAACATGACACCAATTCCAAAATAGGATATGTTTCAAATGGGTTAGAATAGAAATTTCCATGTTTTTAAACATGGAATGCTTCATTTGAATAAAATATTTAGTTTATCTTTCATTTGAATGATCTTGTTTGAGATTGAGTATTAGTGGCTTCATTATGCTTTGATTCATCATGGATCAAGGATGATTAGATCATACTAGTATCCTCAGTCAACATTCTAGTGCTAGAAGGAGGGAAAAACTGATAATTTAACCAATTTCTATCTTAAATTTCATTCATTTCTCTTTTTACGAGATATAGTGATGCCCAAATAAATTTCAACAATGCACTTTGCTAGGCATTGCCATATAGTGGTGATATCATCATTTCAAAAAATGATGCCTATTAAATGCACCGACACTAATTAAACAAATGGTGATCCTAATACTTTATCGAGGTATCAAATATTTTCAAATGGTGACACTCGACCAACTAGTGACACTATTGTTCTCTTTGTATTGTCTACAGAGTGACACCATTATTCACTAGAGTGACACCCTTATTCACTAGAGCAAAGTTATCCTATGCAATGATGCCCAAATTTGGTAAGAATTTTAACTATCATTTTTCAACATGTGTTTTATTTTTTTCAATTCGTCAGAGTACTAACATGCCTCTAACATTGTTATGGTTTTTAGACTAACATGGTTTTCAGGATTAGATGACACAAAGTTAAATTGGAGAACCATTCTTATCCTAAAATTCAATGATTGTAACAAGTGTTTGATGCATTGGAACAATTATAACCCAAATTTTTATGCTTTCTACTTTATGGTTTAGGACTTAACTAAATTTAAATTGGGTTTAAGATGAATGCTCAAACGAGATTAAAATTGAACCCTCATCTTATCATTGTCTTTTGGGCTTTAAAATTGAACAAGGGAAACTTCACATTTTGGTTAGTGCATAAAATGAATTTATCTTAGATTCAGTCGGTAAAATGAATAACTATCTACTTTTCTATGACACACTTGTAGTGTGTATCCAATCCCCTTGTGCTTCATGCAATCTAGGGTGAAGAGAAGCACTCCAAGTGTACTTTGCTATTTGTGTGCACTTATAGTACATATCCAATCCCCTTGTGCTTTGTGCAATCTTGGGTGAAGAGAAATACTTAAGTACAATTTTATGCTTTGTGTCACCCTTAAGAGAGGGCTTACTATGAGATACACCTCACAATGGGAAACTCATAGGAAATTTCTTGCAAGCATTTTTACGGGTGGGCTATATTAAAGTTTGGGAAATCATGAGAAAATACCTTCTATCCTAGACACTCTATACCATATTGCATCTAGTACCATGCCTTAAGTGGAATAGGAACAATAGTAAGAGACTTAAGTGGAAAAACGGGTGAGTATATGGCTAGGTGTTCTCTGTTTGTTACTAAGAACCATTGTTTAGTTGCCAAAAATCATTAATGCTTGTTGGTGCAATACCGGTCATTCTAAAGCCACCCCACATTCTTACTATTCAATTGTAGAAACAAAAAAATACTTTTGATCAATGGATTTTAAGGATTTTGAGATTTGGTGGTCCCAAGAAGTGTGTGTCGTGGAGGGGAGCCAGTGTCGCCAAAACTCTAACTATTCACATTGTTTAGAGTTTTGAGAAATCCAAGTGGAGACTCAATGAGTATGGCCATTTCAAACGTACGATTGTAAATGATTATGAGTCAGTTTAATACTTTTCTTGGCTCCAAAACATTATAAAAAAAACATTCATAATCTTCCTCAAAATTTCAAACAATTTGGTATAAATTAGGATACCTCTTGAATTAGCATTGATATTACTACTTGTCCTATGGATTTCTATCCTTTGAAATTTCTAAATATCTTGAATTATACCTCAATCCATTTTTTCCAAAGACAACATAGGAAACTATGGCTTAAATTTCATCCTTTTCACACAAAGGACATTGTGAAAGTTATGATGTTTTTGACATAAACATCTAGTTTGAAAACATAATCAAGACAAGTGTTTGTGGTAAAATAAATTTACTTAAGCAAGATAAACTTGACACAATTGAACCCCACATGACTATTTGGAGACAAATTGCTCTTGTTGAATAACCTAATCTTGAAGGTGCTATAATTCAACCAAATTTGAACTCATTAACAAAGAACAAATTGATATCATTAGCAGTTTGAGAAGCTTCACTTTTGAAACAAAAGAAACACCTACCTAGTGGAGAAACTTCATAAAGATCTTAGACAAAGAAGAGGAACAAGCTAATATTGAGGTTGGAAGGCCCATATTACCACCACCTGCATGGAAATAAATATTCTTTTTCCTTCCATAAACTTAGACTTTTCTAAATTATCTCACACAAAGTTATGATCCATAAATTAAGATCTACAACTCATCATTTCAAACTTAGGAATCTTAGTCCAATGTCTCTCAAGAAACACCTTTTGGAACTTCACAAAACTAGAGCTAGGTTGGTATACAACTTCTATAAATGTGCTTCAAGGAACAATCCAAACTAATATTCCTTATATTACTCTGAAAATCCTGGTCTTTTTTAATGTTTACAATTTCTCACATAATCATTTAGTCTTTAGGAGTTGAAAGCTTTAGAGGTATAGAATTTTTCTCACTACCTTGGTCTTGTCAAATAAGGGTTCAGTTAAGGTCAACCTATCTAGAACGTTGGTCCTTTTCATGGTCTTGAAATCCTCTCAATGATCTATCACGCAATCAAAATCCGTAGGCGAAGATCTACAAGTTGCCATTACAGACATAGGTATCATAATTACAAGTTTGGTAGGAAGTGGGCCTTAATATTTTACTACAATTATAACCTCTTATTAAGAAACTATTATGCTTGATCTAGGAGGAACCAACCAAATTTATGTATACCTATATCTATCCTCTCATTTAGGCCAACATTACTCTTTAAAGTTTGAAAAATTTAGAGGTAAGAATATATCTCACTACCTTGGTCTTGGAAAACAAAGGTTAATTCTAAGTCAACATTGGTTCAAAAATTTCACTCATCCCTCCATCAAATTTCATCCTTCACTTCACTAAACTTTGTAAAAATTTCATATACACCAACACTTTTTGACTTAAACATCAATAAACTCAAAACCCTAACTTGGTTATTTTGTATGTGAAATGAATCCTTTTCCATGCATTTTGTTAAGTTAGTTATCATATTTGAAATAGTTTATTTTGAAGGTCACGAGTCTACCCTAAAGTTTTCCATGTTTACAAACATCCTTTATCCTAACATCAAAACATCAAATTCAAGTCAAAAGTGTTGTCCTAAATTGTTTGCAAATATCACTTCCCACATCATCCATATTTTTCATCCCCCATTATCATAATTGCTCCCAAAATACTTAGAGCCCCCCTTTTACCTAGATTTGAGTCAAATAGAGAGTTCAAACATCACAAATCACAACACAACTCTCCCACAGGTGACACAAGATTTATGGTAAAGACGAGATCACAACACTAGAGAATCATGGAGAAAAAAAGAAGTTAAATTTACCTCAAGTGATCCAAATCCTTTAGAAGTTGATCTAAGAAGTCAAGTTACCCCATTATAGCAACCATCATCTCCATCAAGATGATATGAGATTGAAGACATTGCAAATAACCTATTTGGAATTACTAGGGAGGAAATCATGGAACATCAAACCTTTATAAATGTAGCTCCAATTTCCTCATCATTTGTTCCACAAAACTTGACACAAAGCTTTATAACTCCATCACTAGGGATAAATCAAACATCCAATCCTAGTCTTATAACTAGTCTTTCCCAAGACTTTGGTTTAACTCTTCCATTTGAAAGTAGTACACTTGTAGGTACCTGTTGGTTATTTATTTAGAACCAAAATTATTCTTACCACATACCTATGAACTTTCTGGGAATCAATTATCAGTAAAGGTCAAGATTGACCAACACATAAGTAAAGGTTTCTAAGTCCTTACTTCTTCACTTCGGGCTCTATGAAACCTAGGAGGGTAATCCTAAACACTGTGTTTATAGATACTGGTGTGTATAGGTATCAAATAAAGAACAAACAAATAATTCTCCATAAATGTTTACTAGACACTAAATACTGAAGATTTGGTTGACCTTCATGGCAATGAGTAACCTAAACAAGAGAAAATATGATTCATTAAGATTCTCACACACCCATAAAGAGATTTACAAGTAAGTTGATTTTATTTTGTAATCAATTGATGAATTGGTCACCACAATTGGAATATAATTACTTTGCTAAACTATTGACATATTCTTTGAATGGAGTCGCACCAGATACCCACATGATTAGATAAAAATCTTACATTTGACAATACCCAAAGCCATGAAAATATTAAATTAAAATATTCCCACCAATCATTTCCACAATTTACTCCTTACTAGCATCCTCATACATGATTTATCTCAAACCCACTTTTACATTCAAGCATTTACACACATTCATTGAATTGATAAGCACGAATAAAATAACACATCTATTGGAAATTGATAGAGTAAAATAAGATAACCATTGATTATATTATTCATAGTCTGTGTAACCTATACATAGGAGAGTAACATATAGAAACTTTATACTATTCTACTATATGTATTGTCATTATGATTATCAAAATCATATACATGTTGACTGAATTGATCCCTAGAACATATTTCTAGAAAGTACAGTGCCCATTTTTTTTCTATGTATAACCCCTTGAAAGAAAACAACCCACTGACCTCTCTTATGTAATCAACCTTGAGATCCCTTCTATAAGAAAAGGGAGCAACAAGCATTAGTATGAATTGCACTTACATTTCACTTTCATTTCAAAATAAATTTCACCAGAAAGTGAGAATATTCCCCAATCAGTTACAATAAATCATTCGTAAGATAGGGGAGAGAAAAAGAAAACTTCAAAAAATCACCAGTCGAAGAAGACCCACTAGTCTTCAAGAGGTGTCACTGTTGCAACATCCAAAACATGAAAGTTTTCATTAGACCGAGAAACATCACCATCAAAACTGAAGGAATAAATAAACCAAGACCCATATCACAACACACCAGCCAAAAAAGTAAGTTAACACAAAGGACCAAAAAATTGAGCACCAACTTAGAGAGGGAACGAGGTGCTACTTTTCCTTGTTAGTAGAAAAGTAGGTATGCTTGCTCAATGTCCTTATTGAAACCAAATTAGCGATCACCACCTCACCCTCTAAATCAATGGAATCAGTCATGGCCATAAGATACTGGCAGTAACCTAAATCTGTCTCTCTCCACTATCAGAAAAATCATCTGAGACTTCAATGGGAGAGTGTTGACATCCCATGTAATCCTAATGATAATTATTCTTTCTTGCAGCTTCCCTCTTAAGCCTATCAATTATCTTCTCCTTTCCTTTGGCCAACTCCAAGATAATTTAGTTCCTCAAATGATAAATGTTGTGCCCTTAGCACACATGCCCCATTTGAAATAGGGACCCTCTATTCTTCCACCTTCCTGGGTCATTTTATTGCTGCCTCATTTTGCATGCCACCCCTATTTTGGTTTCCTATATGGTCAACGTACCTCCAAAGCCTCATCTTGAGTTGACCATATTTCATGCTTTTTGACTTGGCTAGGTGTTGGATCCTTGCAAACTTGCATTGGTAGTTTTCTTCTACTAGCAGCCTTGGGGCTTGGCAGGCCCGCATCACTGGGTTTCCCTTGCTAGGTTCCTCCAAGTGTTTGTCATTCGAAGTGGTAGAAGGCTCTTTCCTTCCTGAACCTCAGGCCCCGACTCCTCATTTTCCACCCATTTAAATTTACAATGTTTTGGATTGGTTTCCTCTACACTGGGTCCGGTCCACCGAACTTCTATCTTGGAACTCCATTCTATCTTCGCCATTTCTGATGGAGAACTTGCGGTGTTTTTCCACCCTCTAGACCCTAGGTTCCCTTTCACTGATGATTTGAAAATAAAGTTTCAATCAGTCATTTGGCAATCTTTTTGGCCCTCGAACCTTGGACCTCTCACTGTCGTCAGGGATTTGATTCCACCAACCCTCCTATCATTCATACATGCATTAAATGAGGGTATTAAATGCATGTTTGGGTATATATACCTAGCTAATCCTATCATTTTCATTTGTCAAGTTTGCTAGACAAGTTTAGAGTGCTTTCTAAGGAGTTCAGTTCATCCTTCACCCACCACCCTCACATCCATGATCATCATTTAGCCATCCTTAGTGGATTTCACATCTTCCCTCATTAGAATTTTGAGATAGGTTCATCGTCCATTCCTTCAAGAGTTTTTTTTTATGATTTTATGCTTAAAATGATGAATAAACATGGGACAAAACACATTAACTTGGTAAAACATGACAAAACCTACAAAACCCAAATTCTGAAAAAACCTCCAACTCATCTTCTAAGATCAAATAGGAACTAAACCTCATCGTCGTCATTCATCACATAGGGTATTTGCACCCTTCAATCCCACGCCAGCTCATAGTTGTTGAAACCTAGCACAAACCTCAATTTGACCCAATGACAAGACTGCGTCCCAGGCCTGCCTCCCTAGACCTATGTCAGTCGATCCCCAAAGAACTAACAAACATAAACACTTGAAATCTGATGTCAATCTCAGCTTCCTGAGCCCGCTCCCATGGGACTCCACATCACCTCTGCCATTCCCAAATGGTGAGGAGAACATGCCTTTCCATCTTGTGGGGTCCATCTCACCTTTTGCCATTTGAAGTTCAAGCTTAAATGAACTATGTTGTCATGCTGTTGGGTCCTAGTTGACTGGATTCCATTTGCAGGCTATCGTGGAGTCTTTACCATTTAAAATGGCCATGTTGTGACGTCTCCCCTCCTCCCAGGTCCTGACCCTCTGGTTGCCATGACACTCTGGTGTCCTTTCCTTCATCGGGCTCTGCCCACTAGGATTTTGTCCTATCTCATCCAATTCAAAAGAGAAAAAAAAGCATGTCTTCTTGATTTCTAAGTTCTTCCCCCTCATTTTCAATGAAAAATAAGAAAGAAAAACTAGTGGAAAAAATAAATGCTAGGTCTAGTCTGTAGGGCCGATCCCATTGGGTTTTCATGCCATGAACACCATTCTGAATGACAAAACCCTAACGGCTTCCTGACCCTTTAGGCTTGAACACCTCGAAGTAGAAAGTGAACCATTAGTCGTCCTTTGAGCTCCTGGGTCCCAGACCCCAAAGTTTTGACCTCAGAACTTTGTTTCTTCCTGGCCATTTCAAACAACAAAGCCTTGACAACTTTTTAGCCGTGAACCTCTGAGGACTCCAAAATTGATCAAAATAACCTCAAATTTGAAAACCAATCTTGACCCTCTTCGACACGAGCCTTTCAAACCATCAAAATATGAAGATGGGAGAAATCACCCAGATTTCCCTACACTATTCGCCCTTCAAAACAACATTCCTACTAGGGAAGTCTGACCCCTTTGGCCCAAGTTGTCCAAAATCCCTCAAGAAAATGACTAACAACATCTTGAATTAAAAGTTTGATTTCATGAATGATGAATTATCTGAATAGATTTTCTCAATGGGATTTCAACAAATGTTAATGGTTCCATAATTGGTTGTACTCTTTACATCTTTGTTTGCAAGATATATGGAATTGGGTGCGGGACCCTTGTGGGTAGCTATAGAGACGGACAAAGGAAAGAAAGCGAGAAAGACTCCTCATGGAAAAGAGGATAAGGACCAAATGAAATAGTAGTTCCAAGGTGAGCCTCTACATTCAAAAATCATCACTAACTGGAAGGAGATCACAAAAACCATTATCGGCTATGTTGATATTGAGGAGTTCAAATAAAGGGTTAGAATCCACCCCAAGACTGATAATACTAGATTAATCACATAATAGTGGTTTACAATTCCTGAGAGGAACGAATTTTAGCTGAAATCACGTATTTTTAGAAAATATAATGATTTAAGACTTAAAAATTTCCATTTTAAGGATTCCAATTGAAGAGGGTTTGATCAAATCACCTTAGATCAAAACCCCTTGGATAGAACCTCGCTAGTTTTAAACCATACCTATAAATGTGTCTCCTTTACACCTATCAAAATGCTGATAAAAAATCACTTTTGATTTAGCTTTGGGGATCAAATGAATTCATTTAAAATTTATTTCAAATGATTATGGTATGCCTCAGAACAAGCTCTCTAATGAATATAATTTTAATATGTTTTGCTTTTGTTATGTATTTTTTTTTAAAGTTTTATTAAATATAGATTTTTCATCAAAAATGAATTTCTTTGTTCTGCACATGTGGAAAAATAGAAGATTATCAAAAAAAAAAATTGAAAATATGAGTGCAAGATATTGAAGTCCTTGATTCAACAAAAAATCAAATTAAATTTTGCATATATAAAAAAGTTACGCTATACAGTGTTGTGTCTAAATTGTAATTCGTTTGACTTTGAAACTTGATTAAGGAAAAATATTCAATAAAAAACTATCTAACCAAGTGGAAGCACTAGATATCAGAGTTACAAATATAAATTTAAAATAATTAGAATTTTATCCTTCATGGAAAAAATTTATGCATTATACGGTGTGCGTCATTTTTTAAAATGTTGTTTTCTCAAAAAAATAAATTTTCGTGGGAGATGGAAAAAGAAGTGAAATTTGATTCCAAAAATTTGAAAAAATTATTTTTAGAATCTAAAGACAAAATTTGATGAGACTCTAGTTTGCACCATCTTCAAATTCCTCACAGTTTAGCTGCTATAGGTGCCCGAATGTGAAGATTTAGTTAAAAATTTAAAAAGTGGGATTGCAAAAGTTGCAGGCTTCCCCTCATCCTTCATAGCCCTCGAATTGGTCATGGCTTATCGGCAGGCCTACCAACCAAAGACACAAACCATTTTTGTTAGAGAGAAGAACATCCTTGTTGACATGTCAACTGAGGAAATTACTAAAAAAATTCATATCCCCACCTTTGGGGAGATGGAGGTGCCCACCATGGAGGAAGCTAATGAAACATGGGATGAGGACCCTATGGGCTGCAAGAAACTAATAAATCAGTACTGGCCCGTAGAGAAAAGGGGTAGCGCTGCAAAGGTTCCTCAAGAACTCTTTCACAACAACTTTTATGAGGACTACCACGACCTAGTAACCATGTTAAGTAGGGTAATGTGCCTCCACATTGCTGCGTATTTACAAGAGTGGATGTTGTAATTTTTTGAGAAGATCCTCTTTGGGGACGAAGATATCACCATAAATGTCTCATTCTACTGGGGATGCATCATAAGTGACTACTTCCATGAGCAGTTTATGAATGTGACTTGAAGACCTCTAAGTTCTACATGACCTCCTATCTGGTTTACTCACTGGCTGAGTAGAGGAAATATAGTGGATTATTTGTGGCACTTGAGGAGGATCCAAGTTGAAGATTAAAGGTCTATGACAGATATCCCCAACTCCAGTTTAGGAACTTCAAGGAGTACTGTAGGGTGAATGACGCCTTCATTAGCCACATTATTAGGTTGCTTAGGGGGGATTTTGAGAGAAGGGTCTCTCATAGTGCATGAGGATTCTTGAAGTAATACGCCTTTTTATTCATTCAGTACCCCAAATTCACATATATTTGTGCCCAAGTTTTCACAGAGAGGCCAAATAAGCTGCCATGATACGCTAAAGACTGAATTATATTGTTAGAGCTCTCTAGGTAGTTGCAGCATGTGCATTCATTCCTTCATATTAAACATTTGGCGGGGATCTTGTATCCCTTAGATTTTTTCCAAGGGATGTACAAATTGTAAACTTCCCAATGTGCGGGGAATTTTGAGAAGGAATTGGCAGAGTATCATTTCTACTTACACACTGCTTGCCCACAGATGGACCCATATGGGCATGTAAGAAAGGCACTAGGACTAGGGTACACCCATCTACATCACATTGAAGATTTCTTGGTAGATTGTTAGGATGACAAGGAGGTGTTTGCAAGGCATTAAATGTGGATGACTGCATACTTTGTAAGAAGGGTCCAACTATTTCACATACCAGATCAGGTCAAAGAGGATGAGAGCACCATCATGGATCTGCAATATAATGCGTTCACTAACTTGCCACTACCGGAAATAGATTGGGATGAGCAGGAGGAGGTCGATGACCTCGATATTGTAATGAAACCAATTGTGGCTCGTGCAGAAGACTAGGTTAAGGGACAAGTAGCTCGATTAAAGCAACAAGGATTTTTGTGTACATATGAGGGGCTCAAGAGTGAGCCTACTGCCACAAAAATTTCATTGCTACAACTTCAACAGGAGGAACATCCAAATCTCCTCCGCTCACAAGATCAAAGTAGCGAAAAGGGATTGAAGTGGAATAGTCTCCAGATCCCAAGGTTTATTCTACAAAATATTTAGGAGGCTCACCCTCAAAGAGGCCTAAATGGAATGGAAGTGTGGCAAGCAACTAGCAATTCAAGAGGGTGAGGAAGAGAAACTGGATTAGCTTGAACATCCTCTAGCTCCACCTATTTTGGCCATCCTTCCATTTTCTTCCTAGGCCATGGTTGCCACATGCCCACCTACGATTGACATCTCAGTTCATCTCAGCTCCTCTACCCTAGCTGGGCCTATAATAGTGGTTGAATCTTACTTTTTCGCAACTACTCTGGTTTCCTCTATTGCCATGTCACCTACTACATCGCTCCCATTAGCAATAGTGATAATACCAATGCATGCACTAGCATTACTAGAGGCTTTCTCACGGCACATGCAAAATTTCCCCTCTGAGATTTCCTAGATCTTTTTGGATCCCACATCCAAGCTACCTTAGCACATGTCCTCACCAATGCTATGGCTTTGTAACCTCCAATAGGACTGCCAACAATGGAATCCACAATGTTAATTTCTAAAGAATGAGAGAGACAGGAGAAAGAAGCTTCAAGGGAAATGGAGGAGGAATCTGATGAGTACCATGAACACCCAGAGTATGAACACTGAAAAATTGACAGTGTGCTTGGTGAAGAAGAAGAAATGGGGTCTTCTGAAATTGGAGAAAAAGAGGAGGGTATAGGTGGTAGAACCATTATACAAACCTTTGATGATGATCTCAAAGAGGAAATGGCTAGACAATTGAAGCATGATGAAGAAGAGGTAGAAAGGTCACCTCCTAGAGGAGAAGGGCAAGAAGGTGGCAGGGTAGCAGAAAATGTAGAACTCTCTACAGGGGAACAACAAGAGGATGTGCCACCTTCATATAAAGAAGAAGGAATATAGAAGAAGACAAGCCCGAGGAGCGTGTGCACGAGGACAAACAAGTTGAAGAAAGGAAAGAGAAGGGAATTGAGATAGAAGAAAGTCCTTGAGAGTGATTTCCTACTAAGCCTCCCATCAAACGCCTCATGTTCTTCCAAGACTCCAGTGAGGAAGAAGGAGACAACACAAAAATAGAAGGGCTCCTACAAGTGAACAAACAGAGATCCAAACAAAGGAAGGCAAGGATGATTGTGAATCATCTGAAGGAAAATATACTATGCCTGAATGGCTAGAGAGGCAGCTTGAAAAGAAGGCTCCTCCCCTAAAGGATCCTAGAGAAAGATTAGAGGCTATCCTAGCACAAGTGCAGATCACAACTAGGAAGGAGAAGAAGCCCAAAATCAGATCCAAGGTAACGATGGATGCTTCTGGGTCTCGAATTGTGCAAGTAGCAACACCGGTGGTAGGCCAAAAATGAGTAAGCTATAATATCTCCACCATTAACTTGGGAAATGCTACTAAAGAGTAGAAGGTGGAACACCTCAAGGATTCTATTGCTACGGTCGTGCGTCTAATACAACAGGATAAAGTCTCAAAGGATGAGCTTAAAGCATAGGTCGTTGACTTGATAGTTGACATCCAACAATGGTCTTGAGCTAAGGAAATTCCTACCACATCTATGGCTCTGCCCCAACTATTGTCCAAAGAATAAATTGACAAGCTAGAAAAAAGAAAGAACTTGGAAAAAACTATAGAAAGCTGGTTTTGACAAGTTCTATATGTTAGAAATAAGGGTATCAGTCAGGCCGTTCGAACAACCAACAGCTTCCTAGATTTATAGTAGTCTCTAGAAGGCACAAAGAAACTCTACACCAACTTTTGTGTGACGTATAAGTCCACCTATCCAAAGATTGAGGCTATCCTCCGGCTACCAAAAGCCACATGGGAAAACGAGCTCGCACTCAAAAGGGACGATCCTTGGCTAGTGGATGTATGGAAGTGAGACTTTGATAATAGGAAAGAAAGGTTCGAACAGGTAATTGATAAAGTGGATCCAGATATTGAATGGGTCAAAGAAATTAGGGAAAACTATCCTTGATATTTTAGGCTGATGACGGGATATGACATACCCATGGTGCAAATTGATCCACAAAAAATGAACACCCATTTCCAGAAAAAGATGGAGGATAGGATGTTAGCTGAGATAATGACAAATTTCATGAGTTTTTCCGCCAATGCCTTCACCCAGTCAAAGTTGTTCAGAGACCACACTGCCAAATATGATGAAGACTATAAAAGGCTTGAGGACAACTCCAAGGAATGGAGTTATCAAGTGTTGAGGTCTGAGATCATGGAGGTCGACAAACTACAATCTGTAATTTTGAAGTTCATGGAGTATGCAGCTTTGAAGAAGCAAGAAGGAAACCCTATTGTCATTGAAGAACTTCTAAAGGAATAGCTACAACAAATAGAGCAATCAAAAAAAGAAAAAATGCTACGGTGTTGTCAGTAGAAGAAAAAATATCGATGAAGAAAAAATTGTATTTTAAATTGTAATATATTGGGGGGGTAGGTAGAACTCTAGTTTGTAGTGAATCTTAGCCACACAATGAGATTAAATCTTGGCCATTCATTCTACTTTTTGGGCACTATAGATAGGGGGTCTCCTCTCATTTTCAAGAGAGAGTTGAGTTGTTGTAAAGACATGTTGCAGAAATTTCTAATGAAAATACATTGACTTGGTGCATTTTCTGAGTTCCTCACATGTTTCATGATTCAATTTACATTGTTAGATGCTTCATTTAGATTTACATTGTCTCTCTAGTTAACTTTAAATTGCTTAAATAGATTTTGGTAATGTTTCATGATCATAAAAGATTTTGCTATGTAGATACCTTCCTAGTCCATGCTTTTGTTGTTTGTTGTTGGTAAATGGTTGTGTAAAGTCAGTTTGGGCTGAAATTTGAGGTTTTTTTTTAACTTTTATCTTTATTCATGCATGTATACAGTGGATAATGATAAAATATTTGCAGACCTTTGAAGATAACACATATTTCATGAGATTATAGGTCTCTTGGTTAAGTGGAATCCTATTTGAAGGGAGTTGTGCATAGCAGAGCCTCCATGATCACTGTTCATAGTTAGTTGTGGATCCAAGAACCTTCTCTCTTCCCTCCTCTTTTTCCTTTTTTTTTAGAAACAACCTATGCTAATGTTCATTGCACATTGTAAAGCCAAAAATTAAGGAAAACATTGAAGTTTTAGATTGTTGTCTAAACTTATAGCAAAGCATACCTTAACTCCCATCTCAGAAACTTTAGATTTTAAGATCCACTACACATCTAGCTACATAATTCTACCCTGTGATTACTAGAAAAATCACCTAAAACAACTAAAATATTCCAACCATTGTTAAGACCTGACATCTGAGAGACCTTGGGATGAATTCCAACAACTTTTTGTTGAAAGTCTCCTTTCAAGAGAGGTAGTGCATCTATGCACTGTCTATGTTGAGAAGTGTGCAAAAACACCCATTAACAGAAATGGTGCTAGAAGGAGGGTTGACACATTGGGAATACAAAGCTAAAGGTTGGAAGTGATTCATTTTATGCCCTCCTCCTAACACCGTCAACAAAATTGGGCCTAGAATGAGGGCCTTGTGAAGCTGGATCGAATTGGATTATTCTCCCCGAAAGGATTTCAAAGAGTTCTACAGTCGAATCCAAACAAGGGAGAATTTCAAAAGCTATAGCCCCCCACAATGGCAAAATGAAATAAGGGAGAAGGTGTTGCTTCTCCCTCTTCCTCTACCCCACCCACTTCCCTTCCACCTTCATCTCCATT
Source organism: Sequoia sempervirens (assembly GCA_007258455.2). Lineage (NCBI taxonomy): Eukaryota > Viridiplantae > Streptophyta > Pinopsida > Cupressales > Cupressaceae > Sequoia > Sequoia sempervirens. Next base: position 6,605 of record VDFB02022846.1, on the reverse strand, counting down.
TAGCTCTTTTCCATCCTCACCCATTCATATCAAATTGCCTTTTCACCCCTCATCTTCAGTAGCCAGGGAGTTGCCTCTCTCTCGACCCTTCAAACCCAAGCTACAGTCCAAACAACCATAGCCCAGGCACAATCCCATGCTGCTATCTTATTGTAGGTACAACTCCAAATTGGTGTCCCTCAATAGCAGAGACCACCTCTGCCTCCCGCCATTGTACTTTGACACTTACCATGATATGCCCAAGATTTCAGAGGGTTTCTGTTCAAAATTCAATCCTTGTGATCCACAAAGTATTGCAGAAGAACACATAAAAATATTTGAAACATCAATCATGGATATGTAAATCAGTCATGAAGATGTCACATGCCACGTCTTCCCATACTCATTGGGTGAGGAGGATTTTTACTGGTACATCAATTTACCAAGGGGGCCATTACTTCATGGGACCTCATGAAGAATGCTTTCCTAAAGAAGTATAAGATTGCAATCATCCCCTCAGAGCTATACCGACAGTTTGTGTCCAATAGGAGGGAAATTAATGAGCCCATTGGATCTTTTAATGATTGTTTCCATCATTCCTTCATGATACTTTAGAATCCGCATATACATAATGATGTTTTAGCCCTCCCTATCTACTATGAAACATTAGCTAATCTCACGTCAACATTGGTGAAAAGGATGCATCCGTCTCTCACCACACTAGTAACTTCTTATGCAGAGGATGTTGTTGCCAGTACTGATTTGGAGTAGAATATCTCTAGTCCATTTTCTTCATTGGGACTAATAGCTCACTCTATGCAATTTCAAGGGCTTAATTAGAAATTCACTCACCAGACCCCTCCTATGAACCAGGTGCCTCAGCTGCCCATCGTTCCACACATGGGGTAGCCAATGAATCATGCACCTCCTGTGCCTTCTTATTTGCAATGTCAACTACAACAGAGCTATCCTAAGGCTCCCCAATTACAATAGGCATACTTTGAGCAGCCTTAAGTTCCATTGTACTTACCAAGACCATAATTCCCTCCAACACATCAAAATCAATGGGTGGCCTTGCTCATCTTTCTCCAAAATCCAATACTCCAGCCGAGCAGCACTACTGAGAAGGACAAATTGGAAGAATTGACTGTCATGATAATTATGAAAATTTCTATAGAAATAACACACTTAAGGAACCAGAATAATTAGTTACAGGCATCTTAGCATAGTCTTTAGCCCAATTTTAATTGGGAAAGTCAAGAAAATAGGGATGGTAGGGACAAATGGGAAGCAAGCACCTCTTCTAGGAAAAATTATGATAGAGTACATAATTCAAATCAAAAATCCAAGAGGAGATCTTCCTAGAGATAGAAATATACGTGCAATACAAGACCCAATAACAGAGGTGTCCCTACTCCTCTTGATCAGCCTGCCAACAATGAAAAGATGACCAATGGAGTGTACCTCACCAAGGCAGCCTTGTCTGGATGGTGTTGGATTCACAAGACCAGTAGACAATCAAAACTGGATTGTCCCAAATTCTAGATAGTCATTAAAATATTACAAGTCAAGGTCCAAAATGTTGTTGATGGTGCCGAGTGTAGAGACATTGTTCCATCTAAGCCTTATGAATGTTCTTTTCTCATGGTAATCCAAGCGCCATTTCCACAAAGGGGTTGTAATGAACTTGAGGTCAAGCCCACCCCCATTAAGAGTGAAGAAGTGTAGGAGGTAAGCAACGAAAAAACCTTGGCTCAATTTTTTGATTCAGTATATAATGGTCCACTAGATGAGGAAGAAATGCATATAGAAGAGGCTCACATGTTCCACCAAAGAACAACTCCCTAATCCCTTAGGAATAGGTAGGCAGGTGGAACCTTTATGACTTCTACTCTACCAAATAATTTTACGACCCCACCTGACCCTAATGCTAGCAACAATGTCGGGCTTCCACATGTGTCTTCTTAGTATCTCAATAAGGATAGGCCCCAAAATCAGTCAAAAAATTAGCTCCAAGGCCAACCCCTAAACCAATCAAAGTCAAATGAAAACCCAACCATCTAGCTTTGCTATAGGTTGAGCCTTTAACTCTGAGATTGAATAAATGGGTGAATATGTGTCAGAAGAGTTCAAGAAAATAAAAATTAGTTTATCTTCCTTCAAACTACTCAAAATCCCTGCTGTAAGGAATTCCTTCTTTAGGGTACTCAATGGGACTCCACCCTCTAACACAAAACAAGAGACATCTGCTAAAAGAGTCACCTTTGAAGAACTCAGATAGGAACTCGCGATTCAAGACAGTACAGGGAAAAGGAAGGATGTTCACTCATATCCATCTATAGGTAAGCAGCTGGAAAAGGAACCTAATCAAGATAACATGCATATTTCTAAAGATCAGCCATTTGGGCAGCCCAAGGACAAAGATGGCAATAAGAACAAGGTTCAAGTAGCTCAAATAGTTAAGTCTATAGGCCTCTTCCATGGAAAATTTGAAATCCCCCTTTCCTTACCACTATTCAGATATTGGGGAAGAATTTGCACAATTTCTTGCTCGATTTAGGAGCGTCTGCCAATGTTATGTCCATGGCATTATGCAAGGCTCTTTGGATTACTCCCATGCCCTCAAGAAGAAAGGTGACCTAGTTGGACAAAACAAAAATCAACATCATGGGAGAAATGAATCGGATCCTGATGCAAATTGTTGTAGACCCAAGGATACAACAATTCATTGATATACAAGTGGCTGACATTCCCAATGCATATGGGATTATTTTGGGAAGAGACTTTACTAGAACATTGAACAGGTATGCTTCCATGGACCATTCTCACATGTGGTTGCCATGGAAAGGGCTGCCAAATCAAATCTGTATAGACTGTGTGAGCCTCATATGAAGTACATGATCATGGAGTACAACCTAAATGAGGTGTTGTTTGTTGAAACAAAATTGGGAAATTACTATCCCTTTGCCTGCCAGGATGAATTTGAACCCTAGGAAGGGTTTTCTACCGAGGTACTTTTGATACAATGAATCCCTCCAACTGACTTCGATCAAATTCCCTAGAGTATAGAGATGCTAGTACAATCAAATGATAGACATGGTGAAGATGATAACTTGGGACTACTCAATGGTTTTTAGGAATTCATGGAAAAGTGCGCAAAGGACCAGCTTAGTCTAGGTGTTTGAATGGATCTCTAAGATCTCTTCCTACCAAATTGGTGCAGAATTCACAATGCTTCCCACTCTGAGTTTGGTTGTTGCTTGTGCCAAACAACGGTAGAGCATGTCAAAACATCAACTATTCCTTAGAAGGAAATATCGAAGGAAGTGCTAGCAGAACCACTTGCTATTAAATACACTGAGCTAGAAGATTCCCTAAAGGTCATGTAGGTAATCACCCCACCAAAAGGAAATGAAAGCCTAGTTGGGCATGAATTCAAAGAGCTTTCTAGATTTTGGATGCTTCAATTTGATGGATCCAAGTCAAAACAAGGAACTGGTGCCAGGTTCAAACTCATTAGCCCAATAGGTAAGACCTTTCTTACTTCACGTAGGCTGCAGTTTTATTCCACCAATAATATAGTAGAACATGAGGCGTTAGTCCATGGTCTTCCTATGGCCCTGAAGAAAAATGTCAAAATGCTGCAAGTGTTCGGTGATTTTGAACTCATAGTCAAATAGGTTAGAAAATTGTATTCTTGCCATGATAGAAGACTTGTAAACTATAGGCATAGGTTTTGGGATCTTTTAGAAGGTTTAGATGCATTTAATATACAACTGATCCCTCGTGCTCAGAATCATACAACCAATGCCTTGGCTCAGGCAGCAGACACTTTGTAACCCCTATCCTTGTTTGGGCTTAACAAATTCGCTATTGAGTTGACATCCACACCATCTATCCCAGATAATGTCACTCATTTTTAGGTCTTCAATGATGATAAGCATATCCTTGAGTTCATCATGAGTTCTGATGTCATCTCCTACCAAATAATTGATGAAACTGATCCGACGGAGGCCGAATTGGATATAGAAGGAGTTGTCAACCTCAAAACCAACACAATTCCCAGAGGCATGGTTCAACTTGAACACATATTTGATTTGGAGTAAATTAGAGACCAGAATTAGCAAACAAAGAAGGAAGCCATAAGCAACCAATGTGATGCTCACAACTTTGGGATCCTCGAGGAGACCAAAAAAAATTTCATTGGAAAAGTGTGCATGCCCGAGGAAAAGAAGAGAATCATCGATGCTTTGTAGAGGTATCACGATGTGGTGGCATGGAGCTATGAAGATCTAAAGACTTATGAAACCTCCATCATCATGCACACCACCTCTCTCAAGGAAAAAGCTATGCCCTTCCACCAACAACATCCTATTAATTCCTTACTAGAGCCCATCATTTACAAAGAGGTACAAAAGTTACTTTCAATAAGAATTATCTTCTTGGTCAGGTATTCCACATGGGTGGCCAACTCAGTCCTAGTCATAAAAAAGAATGGAGAAATCAGATTGTGTGTAGACTTCTACGACCTAAATAGAGCTTCAGAGAAGGATAACCATCTAGTGCCTTCATTGGAAAAGGTGCTGCAAATTGTTGACAACTCTTGAACGATGTCCTTCCTCGATGGGTACTCATGATATAACCAAGTTATGGTGCAATACAAAGATCACCATAAGACAACGTTCACCACTAAATGGGGAATCTTTTCTTACAGGAGAATTCCTTTTGGGTTCATCAACGCTAGCCCCACTTTCCAATGTGTCATGGATATTTCCTTCAAATATCTTATTGGGAAGTGCATAATCATCTTCATGGATGATTTAACTATGTTCTCTAAAATATGAAGTGATTATGTCTCTCATTTATGCATGGTGTTTTAGAGGTGTAGGGAGTTTGGAGTTTCCCTTAACCGAAAGAAGTGCATTTTTGGTGTGACTGAGGGTAGGTTGCTTGGACATGTTATTTTAGAGCAGGGAATATCCATAGATCCTAAACGCATCCAATCTTTGCTAAAGATCCCACCACCAGGAAAAAAGAAAGAATTGAAATGCTTCTTCGGAAAGACCAACTTTGTCAAGAAATTTATCATGGGTTTTGCTGAGATTGTTAAACCACTCAATGTCATGTTAAAATAGGATGCCAAAATTGAGTGGACTCTCAAAGACAAACAAGCTTTTGAAGAAATAAAATGGGCCATTGCTAAGCTACTTGTACTAGTCATCCCAAACTATACGAAGCTATTCTACATCTATTCATTTGCTTCAGAGCATTCCTGTGCCAACATTCTAACTTAGAAAGATGATGAAGGAAATGAGAACCTGATTTCCTTCATGAGTGCTCCATTGAAAGATGTTGAATTATGTTACCATAACATAGAAAAGCAAGCATATGCCCTTGTTAGGGGAGTGAAGAAATTTAGGCATTATATCTTGCACAATAAAGTGTTCACCATTGTCCCCAACCCCATAGTGAAAACCTTGCTCATACAAAATGAATTGGGAGAATGAAGAGCTAAATGGGTCACATTGCTCTAGGAGTATGATATGGGAATCCAACCGACGAAGTTGGTGAGAGGACAGGCACTTACCTACACGATTGTTGAATCAACTGCAAAGGCAAGACCTCAACTCACTATGCAACAGTACTAGCTCAAAGATGTTTCCTTGGGAGAGTGGTATGAAGACATTGTCTATTATTTGCTAAATCACAAGTGTCCACCCCACTTATAAGGAGTTTGAAACCGTGCTCTCAGGCTAAAAATAAATAGTTGCATGTTGCAAGGTTCCATTTTGTACAAGAAAAATCATGAAGGAATCTACTTGAGATGTCTCGACAAATAGGAGGCAGACCGAGTCTTGAAATATTTTCATGACAAGTTTGGCGCTGGTCATGGATCTAGGCCTTTCACTACACATCAGATATTAAGAGCAGGGTATTATTAGCCAATTGTCTTCAAGGATGCTTATTGTCATGTTCACTCATGTCACATGTGTCAAACAACCACCACCAAGGAGAAGAATGTTGTTGTTCCATTGTAGCCCGTGTTGGAGGTGAGGCCATTTGTGCAATGGGGTCTCGATTTGATTAGTTTGGTAAGCTCTCCATCATCTACAAGACACAGGGACATTCTTACCACTATTGATTATTGCACCAGATGTCCATAAGAAATTGTATGTAAGCCATGTATACCTGAGGTAGTTACAAATTTTCTGAAAAGGTTCATTTTAAATTGCTTCAGTTGTCCTTATGCATTGGTGTATGATAATGGACCTATGTTTGCTTCATTAAAATTTGATAGATGGGCATTCAACTATGGAATCTCCCTTAAATTTTTTTTGAATTACTACCCTCAAGGCAATGGCCTTGTTGAGTCCACAAATAAGAACCTAATCATAGTGATCAAGAAATTTCTCAATAGGAATCCCAAGGACTGGCATACCCAGCTCCGATTCAACATTTGGGTAGACAACACCCGCCACAAGGCTGCCCTTGGTGATTCCCCATTCCATCATGTTTACAACCTAGAGCCCATATTTTTTATCCACCTGAATATTCCCATCCTACAATTTATCAATGATTTTTACAAAGGGAGGGACCATAAAGAAGCTCGATTAGTTGAGGGTGAT
>VDFB02022845.1:0-26304 GCA_007258455.2 Sequoia sempervirens | reverse complement strand
CATTGATCCTATTCTATCCCATATAGTCCCATAGCCTATATCTAGCACTATGCCGATGATCATGCTTTATTCCATCATCTTGATCTATGCGTTCATTCTTGGAATTCTAAACATTGCTAGGCACTAGGGGCAGGTACTTGCTTCTTGGATTTGAATAAATTTTGATCCATGTCCTATACCTCACAATGTGATCTTGACATCACGATCTAGGTATGATCCATAAAATTTTCAAAAACATCAAATAACTTTAAAAACCTTAAACATCCAAAACATGCCAATATCTCAAAACATTTGTAAAAATATCAAAAATCCAAAAATATTTGTAGAAATATCAAAAATCCAAAAATATTTGTAAAAAAATCAAAATCCAAAAACATCCAAAAGAACTTAGAAAATCCAAAACATTAAGAAAAAACATCCAAATAATTTCAAAACTTGATAAAAATTCATAAATTAAAAATGTCATTAGCCATCATGTGCTAATATTCAAGTCCAATAATCGAACTATGAAGCATTTGTGTAGTTATGTAGGCAAGGTCATCTCCAATGAGCCCTCGAGGGATAGGTATGTCCTTTAGGTCCCGTTCTTTTGGTCCAAACATGTCAAAAAAGTAAAAAAACATCCAAATATTTGAAAACACCCAAAATAACCTCAAAATATCCTCATGAACTCAAAAACACTCAAATATGTTCAATATTCCAAAAATAGCCTCAAAACATTTCAAAAAGTCAAAAAATTGAAATATTCCAAAAAGAAACAAAATCACCCATCCTATTTTCACTTCTCATTCGTAATAACTTACCATTCATAATAAAGCACGTCATCCTCACCTTTGGAAAAACAAATAGAAACAAGTACAATAATTATCAAAACATAAAATTTAAATGCAAAATCATGAGTCTTGATAATTATCAAACATGTCAGTTAAACCTCACATCGACAGCCTATCAAACATCTACAACCAATGACCATACAATACATGTCTTACGGCTAGATCTTTCCTACAATAGACATCATTTCAGATATCAACCCAAAACATCTCTTTGGCAGGAGATATGATGACATTGAATATTTTTGTCATTTTGATATTTTTATTTATTTATCTTATGTTCTATTCCAATGATCTCTCGAGGATATCTAAACATGATTTATAGAGAAAATAATGGGGCATTGATCATTGCTTTCATTTGATGTGCTTGTTGGATGTTCTTGTAATATGACCTTAGAAAATACTTTCTTTGTGTGTGCAAGAATATTCTCAAGTAATATAATGACTAGGACATATCAGGTTCTTCATACCTTTTGTGTATTAGTACCCTTACTTCAATGGCTTTATTTTCTCACATGGTCAAACAAGGTTTCCATATGTCAGGTATGAACAAGGATACTCCTATTTGTTTGTAGAGTCGAAGTCCACACGTTAGATACAAAGTTTCCTTGGTTCTTCATACCTTGGTGCATCATGTCTACTTGCTACATCAAATAAGGATTGCTATGATGAAGTTAAGCATAAGTTCAAAAGCAAAAGAAAAATCATCTATCCTATCTCATCACATCCAATAAAATCTTGAAATAATCATAGGTTTATTGGTATTCTAATCAACATCTTCATTCTATTCTATTCTATCATCATTCTATCTTATTCTTGTATCCATACTAACATTTATATCCAAGTATCACAACAATAACAAAAAGAACATATGTATCCATCCTGCATCCACAAATCGTCAACATACATCTCATATTATGCATCCTGCATAATCATCATATATCATATAAAAAGTACAAAAAATAAATCATCCATGCATCCATCTTGTATCCACAAATCATTAGTAACATGCATATCAAATCATGAACATCATAATAGCACATGCATCCATACATATATCTGCATTCATAATTAAAAGATTAAAGCATACATAAACATCATGCAATGGTCGCATCAAAATCACTCATCTCATATATATCGAAAAAATATATTTGTCCTGATACATCGAATGTGTGATATACATAAAAATTAAAAATGAGGCTATCAATAGCCGATGAATGAATATACATCATAAGGTCTATCTACATCAAAATATGGATACAAAAATGTCTATATACAAAGATCTACCTTGAGCTCCCCTGGTCATCTCGACCAAGAGTAGGCTGATGTAGTGGTGGCATATGTGATCGAACCTGCTATCCACCTGAGGGACCTTGTGATGGTTTATCAACTGATCCACCCTCTGATCTACTGGGGCTTAAAGCACTCCAATGCAAGTAATTAGGCTTTCACCTATGAGAAGGAACAACCAGGTGGTATAAAGTCTTGTAATAAGTGAATTCACTCACAAAACAAGTGTATCTAGCAAGAGGGATAACCTCCCCCTAGGCCTATAAAGAAACCTCTAGTTATTATCTCCTAGCAGTCTCCTATGCTAACTATAGCTTTATCTATTGATGTTGAGCTATCTCCATGTCTAGATGGGTCTTGAGATGATCCTGCTCAATAGTCCTCTGATCTTGCTCTTGTTTATAAGTGTCTCTCCCTTGATGGGCCTAATCTCGCTCTTTTCTATAGGTATCTCACTCTTGGCATGCCTAGTATCTCTCTTATGTGAGGGTTTATAGTCTCCGATCTGGCATAACGACCACCTGCTATTGTTGATATCCATGACCCTGAGGGGGACCCTGTGGTGGTCCCTGTGTTGGAACCTATCCTAAAAATTGTGCCTCCACCTCAACTCTTTGCCTTTGTTGGTGTTGTAGGTCAAACTCACCTTTGTATCTCTTCCCACCTACTACTCTACCAGTGATATCTATAAATCTAAAAGGGAACCTAGTGGAAAACCATGCATCATAAGCTAGAGTGGTCCCAAGATCATCAGGACCACTTGTGTACACCCATGGAAGGGGAGCTAAACCATCAAAATCTATAATGATTTTTTATGGTACCACTTGTGGTCTCCACTCTACAATATCTTTGAAAGTGTGGGTGAACATAGCAACATAGTCACCTTTCAGACCATCCTGTTGATGAGACCATAAATTGTCTCATATTTTGTCAAAGAAAATCATCTATTTCTTCCTAATGCATTAGTGTTAAAGTGGATTTGAGTAATGATTGAAAGTTCTTTAGTTGTTTAAGGTAGAATGTAAAGAAAATATTTGATTTATTTTTAGTAATTAAATGTGATCCAAATTGCCTCTAATATGTCTCCATGAAGTGTTTAAAATGAAATAATGCAGATAAATGAGTTATGAAATAACTCATGGTAAGAAGAAGCTTCATAGACACTTGTAGTAGAGAGCTCTAGACACTTGAGGCAGTTAACTCCTGAAAGCTTTAGAAGACTTTGAAGAAATAATGAGAAGATATAGAATACTCTCAGCACACTCCAACATTCATGCAAAATCATGGAGCATTAGTCATTCCTAAATTAATGGGATGAGTATTTGTTTCATGTTGAGTTTTAAGATCTCTCACAGTTATTAAATTTCATGCTTCCTTCTTCCACCAAAGATAGCTCAAGTTACCACATCAGTCAAATGTTGTTGCATGATTATAGCATGTTATTCATACCAAGGATCAATTATTTGGTTGAATGAACTGAAGAATAATTCATTCATTCACGTGGAGAACTAAAGGTTCCCTAAAAATCAAGTGCCCATAAATTGTGAAAAATGCAGTCTCAGTAAAATAGTGATATCTCCCTCGTTTCTCAAAAAAAATCAAAAATTCAAAATGATCTAGAAAGTAGATTTGAAGGGATAAAAAACCTTTTGAGAATTTGGCATGATTTGTAGTAGAGAAGGAGCAGTACGTGTTAGAAAATGATAGAGAAAAAAGTGGCATGATGGAGGACAACAACTTCAATTTTCTTAAAGTTTTGTAAATGACCCCTCAAAAATAGGATCTTAGATCCAAATTATTAGTGGATTGGTTGGATAGATATAGAATATGAATTCTATAAATACAATGTAATAATTTGATCAAAGGGAGGGGATTAGAAAGGATTGTTTTAGCCTGAGGAAATAGGATAGTTTTAGTTTCATTTCCAACAATGTATTTCCAACTTTCTATAGTAAATTTGAATTCAAGCAAGCTTTTCATTTCTAGAAAGTGTGAAGTAGTTTAGCCTTTTCAATTCTTGCAATTTTTCCTTAGATTAGTTACTTTTCATGCAAATTTCCTTTCATGCAAATAGGATTTATTTCTACAAGTAGAATAGACTGTCAAGCAAGTTTTCCACTTTCTCTCTTGCAAACAGCCATGGACACCGCCTTGGATTGATAAATTAAATGATGAGGATTACAATGACCCCATCACTAGTTGCTCCCCAAATTATCTCACCATGCTATCAGGAAAATATCACTCCAAAATGTGAGGGGTGTGGACCAGTAACCACCAAGTATATCTCTAGTAGGGGATATGCTTATCATCATCACCTCATGCCTCAATTTTTAGCCAAGGCCTCAATGTGAACTCGGTCATGTCATCAATGACACATCGCCAATAAGCCAACTCACTTGTATGGTGATGAGTAGTCATGATATCATATTGGTATACCATAAGATCTCCAACATCTCAATCTTTGTCTACAACCATTGGTTTGAGCACAACAATATGCTCCTATGCCCATATATGAAGGAGTGTGACACCTATAGATAAGATAGCTCCTCCCCTATATACAACCTGGTGCATATCAGGATACAAATGAGCCAATATGCAAGGACCCCAAGCATAGATGCAAGCCCCCTCCATGATACTCTCTAGCATGATCCCCCATCTAGGGATGAATAAATTGGATCATCTATCTAGTACTAGTAGTCCCATAATAAGTCCCACAATAATAAGAGTCACATTGTCACTCTAGTTGATGTAATGCTAAAGGTCAAGTTTTCCTCCCTCAAGCTCCATTTTTTCCACCATCAAAACTCAAAACAGAGCCTTTGTGCCATGATCAACATTATAGACAACTTGCTCACCATGTACCAAAACCCTTAGGATTCGCCAAACATCCTCAAGCATAACAATTGCCTCTCCTATGGGTAAATGGAAGGAGGAAGTATTTGAATGTCAACGCTCCACCAAAGCGATCATAAGCAATAGATGTGTTTGAATTTTTGATATGTACACCATGTAGTATAAACCAATTGCGCCTAGAAAGGTAACCTCAGTCTCTGTAAAGCTAGTCATCCTTTGTAAAATCAATGGTCTTCACTCCCGGGATAGGAGAGGACCTAGGGTAGCCTACACACATAACACACACAACATCAATTTCTAATTTTTTTGCAAAAATCTAAGTCAAAATCTCTAAAAAAGAAAAAGTGACTCACTGTCCAAACAAAAGTATCACCATTTTATAATGGCATTGTAGTATTGCAAAGTGTGCCTTTGTCAGCAACGATAAAAGTGTTAGAACTAAAATTGTTGCAAGTATGAGCAAGTTTGGCGGTGTTGTCATTAATGTTGTCATTTATGTCAACACAATTCAGTATGTTGCAGATTGTACATGTATAGTTGAGATGCTGTGAGTACATGTAGCTATCTTCATGATGTTGCAAATGTGCTAAAATGATGAGTTTCCAAGTGCTTTTGAGAAAATTAATAAAGAAGAGAAGTTAGAGTTATGAATGTGTTCAGAATGTGCTCTGGTATGTGCTCCACATTTCTCCTGTGTTGATCCTATGCTTGTGCGGATCTGAAGGTTTGCTAATGGTGATCTAGTGGTGATATCTCCTAAGTTGTAGTTTTTGGTTTGACGGGATGTGAAAGTTACGGTCACCGGTGTGTGAACTGTTCTAGCAGAATTGGTCTTCTGTGGACTGGGAGAAATGTTTATGCTTCACAGTCCTCCGTTATTCTATTTCAGATCTTTCAGATCTGGAATATGTCTTATATTGGTGTTCTCTTGGTTCTAGCAAAGATGCGTGTGGTTTGGCGATTCAGAAGTCATGTTTCTAAGTTGTTGTATGTGTAGTCTGCACATTCAGATGGACTAATGGAAGGAGTTCAGTGTTCGAAGATTGTTGCACTTGCTAAGGATGTATCGAAAGGAATTTGAGATGTGTTCTCATGCATAATGAAGAATTTTGCATCGTCAGCGCAATATCTTCTTGTTGGAAAGTGTGTACATCAATGTTTATTTATGTTTTCATTAGGTTTGGCTGACCTGGTGTTTACAATTCATTCAAAGAATTAAAATTAATTAAGGAAGTGTGTGGTTGATCTGAGACATTATTTTTGGTCTTGGTTAAGTATTTTTATTGGTCCACTCTCATTCTTTTCCACCGTGGGAATGTTGAGTTGCTGACCTAATTTGAATTTATGAAATGAAGTTTATGTGGCTGACCTTGGAGAAAGTTTCTAAGGTTGAAGATGGTATAAATGCAAGCTGGATTGCGAAGATTTAGATGTAGATGAAAAGTGACGAAGTAAGCCACAAATCAAAAGAGCAGAAGTGTGTAAAAGTGAGTTGAGGCAACCGTACTTCATTGTGATGATTCCTGAAGGAAGTGAGTTGAAGGTTTTTGCAATCTTCTGATCAAGGCTGCGGATGTGTGTTTATTGCTATGGTGGATCTTTTGTTCTCTTTTGTATCTGTAGGAAGTGAGTCTCTCTGTTGGACAATGAGTCCTTTCTATAGGCAGTGAGCCTTTGCATTTGGACAATGGGCCCTTGGAAATGAGCCTTTGTATTTAGTTTTATAATCTCTTTATATTGTGAGTTAATCCTCACCGTGGTTTTTCCCTCATTAGGTTTTCTACATAAAAAATATGGTATTCAACGTGTTAATTTACTTTATGTTATCTGCATTTCATGTTCATACTTAATAATAGAATAGTGTGGTTGAGGGATTGATAAGTGTTGAAGTTTTGAATTTGAATTTGTGTGACAACTGATTCACCCCCCCTCTCAATTGTCCTGCGCCTTTTAACAAAAATTATAAAAGCATTGCTCAAATTGCAAAGGCATCACCCTATTCCAAAACCTAGTCATGTATGCAGGGCTTTGATGCTTTTGACAAAAGCATCACTCTAAGTTGCAAAGGTGCATCATTGAGTTACAAAATAATCATAGCAAATTGTAACACCTTTGTTGGTCCTAGTTCTAGCCTAGCTTTAACTATCTCGAAATGCACAAAAGTGAAAATTAAAGTGGTACATACTCGACCACCAGAGTTAGCTGGTCTCTGGAACTCATGAACTTTATTAGCTCGATGTACAACTCGAACAACATGGGCCATTGTGTCAAGTGATTTGTAGAATCTCAACTCATAAATCTCTTAGGATCTCTAGAACTCTCAAAGCGAAGTGTGCAAATGAGGCTGAAATACACCCAAATGAGCATATATGCTTAGCAAAACCTAGGATTTTTGCCTTGTAACTCAATTTTATAGTTTCATATTCAGTCAAGGTCACTTTATTAGCTTCCTAAGACTTATTTTTTTCCTCTAGTCAACCAAACTACTCTCATGACCTTGTCGTGATCTTGACTTGAAAATTAATTTTTTTGGCTGATCTCTTGAGGGGGTAGCACACAAGAATTGTTTCATCCACTGGGGCACAGTGGGGCATCAAGCAAATGTACTACTACTGCAATTTTCTATTGTACTATATATATTCCAAAGTTGTGAATTAACTAATTAATTCAATTTAATGATTTTATCCTTAAAAAAGGTATATTTGGTGTCCGTTGGGGCATAGTTGGGCATCAAGTAAAATAAAAATAAAAATAAAATTTGTTCTAAGCAACATCAATTCTTTGAAACAATGAAACAAGTACCTCGCTTCAAAGAGGGGAAAAATGGTGACACTTGAAAATGTCCTGACTATATCATGCATCTTGATTTCATCTACTAATACCATTTTCTTCGTAATTCACTAAATTCCCCTATTTTATTAAATAATATTTAATTATTTAGTTAAATTTGTTACACCTTGTTGTGTATTTACCTAGTTAGTATTACCTAGCTAGATGAAATACTTGCATAGATGAGTGTGTTTGTAAATTTGATGGAAATTAATGTGATTTTACCTTGTTTGTATGAATCATTGGAAATATAATGAATTAATGGTTGATTCAGATTGATGTTATATACATGTCTTAATTCTGACTATAGAATATATAATGTGAATGATTGTTTTGTGATCAATTGACTACCTTTGCAAATGTGCCAAGTTGGTTGCAGGGATAGGTTCACACCTCTGGAAGGGAGGGGAAGTATCACTCAGGAGAAGAGTTTTCGTCTGGTAACCCTTAAATTAGTCCAACTGAGCTTTCACAAATACACTTTTAGATTGGTCAAGTCAAGTCAATAGTTACAAGAAAAAGGTATGATACCTTGGTTTGGTTGTTTGTGAACTAGGAGGGGTTTCAGTTTGATTGTGAAAACATACTTGATCAAGTGTTTGAGTTTCTTTGTATTTATGAGTACTTCTTTATGAGTGTAATCGATGAGATATATACATAGGATGTATATATACATACATATATGCATGCCTACGATGAACTCATACACATGAGTAAAGACGTATATAAGTATACATAGATAGACGTATCTATGCATGCTTATGGACGGATTACCCATATGCATGAGAACATTGGATGGATAAAGTGACATATATATATTTATATGTATACATATATTTAGTGTATATATGTTAGTTGATGTTATTGTAATTGTGCATGTTTAAATATTTGAAAGTAATGTTATATATATATGTATATATATATGATGAATATATATGTATATGTGTATATATATATTGGTATACATGTATGTATCGACATGAAGGCAATGCCCATACAAGTATATTAATATATATAAATATACATATTTATATAAGTGTGTATATATATATATGTATATGGGTGATATTAATTTGAAAATAAATGAATATAAGTTAATGCATTCAAATATTGAATGACATATATTTATAATTGTATAAGTTAATATATATATACACATATATAATAAAATGTTGAGCTATTTATATATATGTATAATTGATATATATACCATGCATATACACACACACACACATATGTGTGTATATATATATGTATATATATACATATATATATACAAATATATATGTATATATACATATACATATACATATATATATATATATATATGTGTGTGTGTGTGTGTGTGTATAAATACATATATATATACAAATATATATATATATAAACATATATATATATATGTCAAACATATATATATATGTGTGTGTGTGTGTGTGAAGATATACATATATATATGTGGTATATGTATATATACAAATATATATGCATATATACAAATATATATGTATATATACATATACATATACATATATACATATATATATATATGTGTGTGTGTGTGTGTGTGTGTGTATTATAATATTTGAGTAAGCACTAATTATATATTAAGCGCTGATGTTTTAATGCAAAGCGCATACTATACATGATATGTATATAACACATATCTTAAATAATGTAAAGGACAACTTTAGTGTGTAGTGCGCAATAAAGGTAACATTGTAAACACCTCATAAGTGTTATCGTGCTATGCAAAATGTATGTAGTATTTCAAGAGGCATGTGGAAATGGTTATAAGATAGTCAAAAGTATTGAAGGCAATTTGAAACACATTTAAAAGCTTTGACTTATTCTTTTATCTAAAAACACCAAATAACACATAAGAAGTTTATGTGGTGCCAAATTATGAATAACTACATACCTTTAGAAGTCTGTTTAAAGTTCTTTGTCCAGCGATGGAAGCCAAATTGAATGGTAGAATAAGTCTATTAGAAGCTGGCATTGAAAGAGTCACCTGTGTGATAATTTACCTTGCATATCTGAATTGTATTCTTGCTGTCCATGGATGAAGCAAATTGTTGTGCTATTTTTTTGAGTCTTAATTTTGAAATCTACCACCTTTTATTTACCATGTTGAGTAAGACCAAATGAGCTGAGAAGTGTCGATTCTTTTACCTTGTTTCTAGCCTGTAGATGCTGATTTTTGTGTATAAATAGAGGCATTCTTTACCTCAAAGGGATACATATATCTGCATTCTACTGCTATTTTCTGAGAGTTTCTCTGTTATTCTGAGTTAAGTGAGAGAATTTGAGAGAGGTTTTGCAAGAGTATATTTGATAGATTTTTTGAGGGTAATTGGGAAGAGTGGAAGTGATTTGTTGCCAAGCTATAAATTGAATTGAGGAGGCTAGGATTGGAAACCAACTAGATCAATTTGGAGCTTTGTACTTATAGGCATGTTGAATCTTACTCTTTTATGCTTTGATTGACTTTGGAATTATTTTGTGGATTGCTTGTTTTTATTTGGAAAACATAATATGTTTTTAGAGAAATATTTTTTGTAACCTATGTGAAATCGAAGTCACTTGTTGTTTATAGTTTGGAATCTCTATTGCTTGAGTGTTTGTACGTACTCCATATTAAGGATTAAGGAGTGGGTGTATATATATAGTATTAAGTACTTCAATAGAGTGGAGTCTATATAGCTAAAGCTATATTTGAATTGGCAGGTTATGAAAACACGTGTTTTACCTATTAGATGAATCATAGTGAACTTAGCGTATATAGGTTATTCCTGGAATAGGTTGAATCTAATGAAGGGGATAACTTATGCATAGAATATGAATGGTCTTAACAAATCAAGCTAGAATGGTGGATGAGCATGTGACATCCATTCTGAATCAGGGGTGATGAATACTTTGGCCAAAGTGGTGTAATTCACCATTGGTTACACTATCAGTTCATTGTATTACCTTTGAGCATGCTAGTTTAGGATTTTCATACACGTAGAATGTAGACACTATATGGTAAAGTTTTATTTATGTAGGACACAACAATAGCTTAGGATTGGATAATATTTTGAGGTTTCCAGACCAAAGCTCTTCGTCGAAGGGTAGGGCCATCTTACCATATGTGGTAGATGTATGGGGAACTACAGTTAGTCCATGGATGGCAAAAAAGAACTTGAGTGATGCTTCTCCTCTCAGTTGGAAAGCCAATATTTGAAGGGGGATTTCCTGTATCATTTGTATTTCTAGTGCCAATGAAGCTCATATGAGCTATGTATGTTCTTGTATCTATTTCTTTGAAAGATGGAAAATGTATTTTTTATCTAGTTATGAAATCATTTCTTTGGAAAGATTGTACATTTCATTGAATGAAATGATAAAGATGAATTATTGGTATACGAAGTATGCATGTTGTCTTGTTTTTGAAAAGAAAAATTTTATCACCTTGTGCTTAGCAATTAGATTAAATTCACTTGTGGCAAAACTTAGGAGAATTTTTTTTGGAGTTGAGCAAAGGGCATGTTACACGTGCTATTAGAGCTAGGTTCAACTCTGGAACCTATGTGTTTGCTATGTTTTTCCTTCCAACATTATGTGAATCTAATGTTTGGAAAATTCTTGTGCCAAGATGGTGCATCCTAGGTTAACTACAAGAAAGTAATTGGGAATGAGTGTTACCTAAGGGCCAAGAAGGAAAAAGAAGCCCTTCTTTGTACCATAGAGGGAACTAACTATGACAATGCCATCTGGATAAGTGATACCAAGACAATCATAAACACTCTATTGCAAATTAGCTAAGAGAAGAGAAGGATGAGAAATGAAGCCAATTTCAACTATTTATCTTTGGTCTCACTAAAAAAATTGGATTCACTATCACTTTCTAGGGATATACCCTCAAAATGTAGTGTCAGTACAACTATGTTGTTTAGAGACCCTTGTATTTTACCCATGGTTGAAATAATTGTTATAGACTCAAGTGGCAAGTCAGAGGGCTATGTACCTCACAATTATGTATCAAAAGATAAATCCAAGGGACATTATCCTTTTTGGGATAGAGAAGAGCAAATAAGAGATGAACAAAAATCTAAGGGGTATACCCCATTGAGCTATGTACCTGAGAGTGAATCTGATGGATACTCTTCTCTTGACTATTGAACAGTCAATCAATGTAAATGAAAGGAAATTAAAATCCTTATGAATAAATGAAAAGTTATTTTCTATATCAAAACTTGTGAGAAAAATAGAATAAATCTTGTATGTGAATGTTTTCTCTTTTGAAAAGTTTTCAATATATCAAGTAACCATGATAGGATCTTATTTAGATGAAACTTCATTTATAACTTCTTCTTGAAAGGATGGTGAGAACAAGGACTAATACTATAGAAAGCCAAGAAGTTGGACAAGGTCCAGATAATACTGAAACAAAGTTGGACCACATTTTGGCCATCATGGATGAAACTAGGGAAAGGGTAAAAAATCTTGAACAAGAAGTGAAAGGAAAAGAAAAAGAAGAGAAGGAAGTTACATTAGGTGAAGAGGAAGAAATACCTAATGAGGATGAAGGAGAGAATTCTCATGATCTTAATCAATCAATTCAACAAAGGGAAGAAAAATCTCTGTCCAAATCTAAAAGTAGCAAAAGAAAGCATGTGACAATTGAGTTGTCTAGGGATATGAGAAAAGTTACCCAACCAAAATTTGAGGGAATCACCAGTGGAGATGAGGCTGAGGCTTGGTTAATTCAAATGGAAAAATATTTTGAAATTAGAAACTATTCTGAGGTTACCAAAGCTGTTTGAGGTGCCTTCCAATTAGCGGGAGAAGCTTCTAACTAGTGGATGAAAAAAAAGATGGAACTTGGTCTTAGTTCCCTAAATTTAACTTGGAATGATTTTTTGAAATATTTTAGAAAAGATGCCACCCCAACTCTTTTATGACCAAAAGCTGACTGATTTGCAAAATTTGAAGCAAGGTGAATCTTGGTGAATGAATATTAGGAAAATTCCACTCATCTTCTAAAGTACGTGCCAATGTACCAAAAGGATGAAAATTTTTGAATTAGAAAGTTCATCATTGGTTTGAATAGATCAATAAGAGGTGAAGTGGATGTACATGGTCCAACCACTATGGATTCAGTATATGAAAAGAAAATCAAGCAAGAGAAAAATCTCAAAGCCATTTTAATCCACTGAGAGAATAGGAACCAAAAGAAGTTTGGTGGGTCTCAAATAAATTAGGTTCCAAAGAATTCTAATGGAGCACAAGAATCTCAAAGGAAAGGGAATAAGGGATCTCACAACAACTGGAATAGACCAAGAAGAGATCGCTGAGGTAACAAAAACAACTTCAACAATGGTAGAGGAAATACTAGTAAATCTGACAAGTCTGCGAGAAGGAAGGGACCAATAGAAGGGCGCTTTACTTGTGGAGGGGATAATTATGCCACTTAATGTCCAAAAAAGCCTTCAGAATCTCAAGTGAACAAAATTCTCTCTTCCACAACAAATTGCATTTCAGCAGAAGATCCATGTAGTCTTGGACAATCAACAAGCTGAATATTAGGTCACACCTATGGAAACTCTAGGTATTTTTTTTGGTATACCTATCTCTATACATATTGATATTGGAGAAATAATTATTTTTTTCACCTAGAGTAGCTAATCAAATATCTAGAAAAGATAGATTTATGGAAAAGTCTTAGGTTGTTGAGTATGCAAACCAAACAAGAGCAACAATGAAGCAATGGTTGTTCGAAGCCAGGTTGAACTTCCTAGTTTCTCAACTGAAGTAAACATGTACATAGCACCCCTAGGATTTTATGATGTCATCCTAGGAATGAATTAGCTATGGAAAGATAGAGCCAAAGTAGATTGCCATTCCAAGGTAGTAGATTTTCTAGATGATCTAGGAAATTGGGTGACATTGCAAGGAACACCAAGAGAGATTAATTTGTGATATATTTCTGCCATGCAAATTCTTAGGGTGAAAAAGAAAGGTTGCCAACTATTTGCAGTTAAAATAGAAGAACCCAAGGAAGTAACTCCTCAAGATAATGACATAGATTGTGAACCATAAGATTCTCTTGAGATTGAAGGAGAAATAGTGGAATCTGGAGAAATGAATATGGAGAATATCCCATTTTACAAAAAATTGTAGACATATTTCTAGATGAGTTACTTGGATTACCTACAAAGATGGTGTTGAATTTCTCTATTGACATTGTACCAGGATCTAAACCTATATCCAAGATGCCTTATAGAATGACTACTATGGAATTAATGGAACTCGAGGTATAGTTGGAGGAATTATTATCTAAGGGATTGATAAGACCCAATTTTTCACCATGGGTAGCACCAATGATCTTCGTGAAGAAGGATGGAACACTACACTTATGTATTGATTATCAAATTCTTAACAAAGATACAATAAAGAATAAGTACCTGTTACCACATATTGATGATCTTTTCGATCAGATGCAAGGAGTGGCTATGTTTTCAAAGATTGATTTGTGACCAGGTTAACATCAACTAAGACTCAAAGATGAAGACATTTTCAAGACTTCCTTTAGAACTAGATATGAGAAATATGAGTTCATAGTCCTACCTTTAAAACTTACTAATGCACCTATGGTATTCATGAACCTAATAAAAAATGTATTTAGAGATTGTTTGGATAGGATTGTTTTAGTATTCTTGGATGAAATCTTAATTTATTCCAAGAATGAAGAGGAAAATTGCGAACATTTAGAGATAGTTCTCCAATAGTTAAGAGAACATAAGTTGTATGGAAAACTCTCTAAGTGTACTTTCTTTCAGAAGAAGGTGTAGTATATGGGTCACGTAATTTCAGATGAGGGGATTTCAATGGATCCAGCTAAAATAAAAGCAGTACTAGAATGGCTAGTACCTAAAAAGGTACCAGAGGTTATAAGTTTCATGGGTTTCAGTGGCTACTAGCAAAAGTTTGTTGTAAACTTTTCCAAGATAGATTTTCCTATTACTTCATTAAAAAGGAAAGGAAAGAAGTTTTAGTGGATGAAAAAATGTCAAGTAACATTTGATCTACTCAAGGAGAAGCTGAATACAACTTTGATATTGAAGGTACTAGATTTGGAGGGTGACTTCATTGTCATCACGAATGAATTAGGAGAAGGGATAAATGGAGTACTAATGCAAGAAAGGTAGGTCACAACTTAAGAATCAAGAAAGTCAAAGACCTATGAACAAAATTATGCATCACATGATTTAGAGTTAGCAACAATTATCCATGCATTGTAGATGTGGAGAAATTATTTGCTTGGGAAGCCATTTAAATTGAAGACTGATCATCATGGTCTTAACTATTTTTTTACCCAACCTAATTTGAATGCATGATAATGGAGATAATTAGAGTCGATATCTAATTATGACTTCAATATCAATTACATCAAGGGAAAAGAGAATCGGGTTGTCGATTCCCTAAGTCATAGAAGGCATATTGCCTCAATGGTATCCATTCAAACCAACTTTAAGGGATAAGTATTGTAGAAATCCAAGGGTGACGAGTAATATGAGAAAATTAAGCAAGCACTCATGGATAATTTGCAAGATGCAAGGTACAAAGGATTTCATTTTGAACCTAGTGGATTGTTAAGGTTTAAAGGAAGAATTTATGTACCTAATTTCAAAGAGTTGAGAAATCTGGCATGGAAAGTGACTAATATGATGGCTGATGTGAAGCATTTATATTTCTAGAAAGGGATGAAGGAAGACACTGCTAGATTTGTGGCAATATGCTTAGAGTGTCAAAGGGTGAAAGCTGAATATCATCACCCAGTAGGTCTTTTGTATCCTCATGATGTTCCTGAGAGGAAGTGGTAAGTCATTAGTATGGACTTTGTGTAGGGTCTTCCTATGTCAAGGAATAAGCACAATGCCATTTTGGTGGTAGTAGACAAACTTTCCAAAGTAGCACATAGCTCAAAAATTTGTTCAAGAGGTGTTTATATTACATGGGATTACTAAGAAGATTAAATCAGATAGGGATGCTCGTGTGACATCTAGGTTTTGGAAAACCTTATTTTCCTCACTTGGAACTCAATTGAATATAAGTTCTACATATCATCCAAAGAAGAATGGGAAAATTGAAAGGTTGAATCAAGTATTAGAAGACCTACTGAGAATTTATTGCATGGATCAAAAATACAAGTGGGAAGATTACTTTCCTTTAGTGGAGTTTGCGTATAACAATTCCTATCATTTTGTGATTAAGAAGGCTCCTTTGAAGCATTGTATGGTCAAAAATGTCAAACTCTTATAAGTTGGGATAAGATTGAGGATATGATAAGTCTTGGACCATAGATGTTGTCAAAAATGGAAGGGAAAATTGGAATTATTAAGCAAAGGCTAGCTGAAGCCAATGATAGACAAAAAGCTATGCAGATTCTAAAAGAATACCTAGAAAATTTGGACTAGGGGAAAAGGTGTTGTTGAGAGTAAAGCCCCTAAATATTTCTATCAAGTTTGGAAAGTTATCCAAATTGTCTTCTTGATACATAGGTCCATTTGAGGTTCTAGAGGAAGTAAACCCTGTTGCTTACCGAATTGTGTTGCCACCAACTCTTGCTCGGATGCATAATGTCTTTCATGTCTCATACCTAAAGAAGTATATACCAGGTGATAATCATGTCATTGATTGAAATTATTTACAGGGAAAAGACCCAAAAGTGGTAACAATCAAAGGTCTATTAAGGTGCTTAGATGAATAATCTTCACTTATGTAACATATAGGTTTTGTAGTGAAAATTCTAGTGGGACTAGTATGTAGAAGATTCTGCTACTTGGGAAGACTATTCTAAAATAGAGCAAAAGTTTCCACATGTTTTACATGATTTTGAGAGCTCTTGAAAACAATATTTTTGTGTTGTGTTTTATGCTTTATATCTATGTTTGCTACATAAAATCATCGGAGATGATGATTCACAAGGGGGGGGGGGAGATATGTTACACCCCATCGTGTATTTACCTAGTTACTATTACTTAGCTAGATGAAATACTTGCATATATGTGTGTTTGTAACTTTGATCAAAATAAATGTGATTGTACCTTGTTTGCATGAATAATTGGAAATCTAATGAATTAATGGTTGATTTAGATTGATGTTATATATATGTCTTAATTCTAACTATAGAATATATAATGTGAATGATTGTTTTGTGATCAATTGAATACCTTTGCAAATGTGCCAAGTTGGGTGCAGGTTTAGGTTCATGCTTTCAAAAGGGAGGGGAAGTATCACTTAGGACAATATTTTTGGTCTAGTAACCCTTAAATGAGCCTAACTGAGCTTTCACACACACACACACACACACTTTTAGATTGGTCAAGTCAAGTGAATAGTTATGGGAAACATGTATGATACCTTGGTTTGGTTGTTTGTGAACTAGGAGGGGTTTTGGTTTGATTGTGAAAACATGCTTGATTAAGTGTTTGAGTTTCTTTGCATTTATGAGTACTTCTTTATGAGTGTAATTAATGAGATATATACATAGGATGTATATATACATACATATATGCATGTCTACAATGAACTCATATGCATGAGTGAAGACATACATAAGTGTATGTAGATAGACATATCTACACATGCTTATGGATGGATTACCCATATGCATGAGAACATCAAATGGATAAAGCAACATATATATGTGTATACATATATTTAGTGTATATATGTCAGTCAATGTTATTGCAATTGTGTATGTTTAAATATTTGAAAGTAATGTTATATATATATATATATATATACGATGAATATATATGTATATGTGTATATATATTGGTCTATGTGTATGTATTGATGTGCAGGTAACATCCATACAAGTATATTAATATATATATATATATAAATATACATATGTATATAAGTGTGTATATATATACATGTGCGATATTAATTTGGAAATAAATGAATATAAGTTTATGCATTCAAATATCGAATGACATATATTTATAATTGTATAAGTTAATATACATATACATATATATACATATATATAATATGTTGAGTTATTTATATGTATAATTGATATATATACCATGCATATATATATTATTGATATATTATAATGTTTGAATAAGCGATGATTATATATTAAGTGCTGATATTTTCATGCAAAGTGTATACTATACATGATATAGTGTATCTAGCACATATCTTAAATAATGTAAAGCACAACTTTAGTGTGTAGTGCGCTATAAACACTTCACAAGTGTTACCATGCAATGCAAAATGTATGTAGTATTTCAAGAGGCATGCGGAAATGGTTATAAGACATAGTCAAAAGTATTGAAGGCAATTTGAGACACATTTAAAAGCTTTGACTTAGTCTTTCATCTGAAAACACCAAATAGCACATAAGAAGTTTATGTGGCGCAAAATTATGAATAAATGCATACCTTTAGAAGTCTATTTTAAGTGCACTTTCTAGTGATGGAAGCCAAATTGAATGGTAGAATAAGTCTATTAGAAGCTGGCATTGAAAGAGTTGACTTGTGTGATAATTTATCTTGCATATCTGAATTGTATTCTTGCTATCCATGGATGAAACAACTTCTTGTGCTATTTTGTTGAGTCTTAAGTTTGAAATATACCACCTTTTAATTACCATGCTGAGTCAAACCAAATGAGTTGAGAAGTGTTGATTCTTTTACCTTGTTTCTAGCCTATAGATATTGATTTTTGTGTTTAAATAGAGGCATTCTTTAACTCAAAGGGACACATATATTTAAATTATGTTGTTATTTTTTGAGAGTTTCTCTATTCTTCTAAGTTAAGCGAGAGAGTTTGAGAGAGGTTTTGCAAGAGTTTATTTGAGAGATTTTGTGAGGGTATTTGGGAAGAGTGGAAGTGATTTGTTGCCAAGCTGTAAGCTAATTTGAGGAGGCTAGGATTGGAAACCAACAAGATTGATTTGGAGCTTTGTACTTACAAGCCTATTGAATATTACTCTTTTATGCTTTGATTGACATTGGAATGATTCTATGAATTTCTTGTTTTTATTTGGAAAATGTAATATGTTTTTAGGGAAAGATTGTAACCTATGTGAAATTGAAGTCACTTGTTTATAGTTTGGAATCTCTATTGCTTGAGTGTTTGCACGTACTCCATATTAAGGAGTGGGTGTATATATATAGTATTAAGTACTTCAATAGAGTGGAGTCTATATAGTTAAAGCTAGATTTGAATTGGTAGGTTATGGAAACACATGTTTTGCCTATTAGATGAGTCATAATGAACTTAGTGTATATAGGTTATTCCTGGAATCGGGTTGAATCCAATGAAGGGGATAGCTTATGCATAGAATATTAATGGTCTTAAAAAATCAAGCTAGAATGGTGGATGAACTTGTGATGTCCATTTTGAATTAGGGTTGATGAATACTTTGGACAAAGTGGTGTAATTCACATTGGTTACACTTTCAACTCATTGTGTTACCTTTGAGCATGCTAGTCCAAAATTTTCATACATGTAGAATATAGTGTTGAACACACAAAATACTGAGAGGGGGGGTGAATCAATATTCTACTAAACCATTTGATTTCTAACCATCCAATTATTAAAACATATCTAGCTACATTAATTGTAAGTAAAAACATGGAAGTGAACATAACATCACACAACTCATTGACACCAAGATTTTTTACATGGAAAACCTGAAATGGGAAAAACCATGATGAGGATTAACTCAATATATTATGACTAGTCATAAAATATTATAGGGCACATTGCCAGAACACACTATCCTTGAAAGGCTCACAATCAGAGTACAAAAGATATGGCTTACCACCAAATTACAAAAAGATATAGCTCACTACTAGGAATGTGAACTAAATGGAATGCACCTTCTGAGTACTGAATATAGGTCCAATTAAGCTCTGGAAGATAGAAAATCCTACACTAGATTGCAAGTATATAACAACTATCAACAACTACCAATGAATTCTCACCATATCACTTTGTCACACATCTCATATCATCACTTCTTATCATCTCTCTCTCTCTCTCTATGTATTTACATGTACATCTATGTGTCTATCTGTTCAATGCAAGGATGTTCCATATATATACGATTACATCTTCATACATCAATAAGGTCAACCTAATTGGATGTAAGCATACTTAACTCAAAATATCTTGTCAGCTTCAAAACAAAAAATTCTTTGGTTCTCTAAAAAAAATATGCAAGACATGAATTAGGTCGGCTCAAACCTAAAAAGGAACTCTTTAAACCTTCATGAAGTGTGCACCACATGTTCAAGTTGACCAAATGAAGATCATACCAAAACTATAAGTCAAAATTCTGTCATTTATAACTTTCAACTCATTTGACCTAGATTATTGAATTCTTGACCAAAGCTATATCTAAGACCCTTGAATAACATATCAAAACCATATGAGATGATATTCTACTTAGAGTTATTCCAAACGAAATTACTAGATCAATGTAGCACAAACATAGTTTATCAGATGGGCAAATAATTAGTCACCAAACAATATTGGCATCAATGACAACAAATTGGAGGTCTCCTTCATTCTTCCAACAATCTCCCCCTTTGTCATTGATGGAAACATGTGCCAAAAATGAAGCTTACTTCAAAACCAAAATTATGTGACATCAATTCATTCAACTCCCCCTTTCAAATATACAAAAACTTAAAACTATTTTTAAAGCCAAAACATTATTTACACTAAACTTTCTTCCACATAGAACCTTCTCTGCCTTTGACATCAAGGACAAAGGGTAAGGAAAAATTAAAAAAATAAAATTTAATCAAGAGCTAGGGCACCTTGTAATTCCTTGAGAATTGCTTCCCAAGAAAGTTTTCCATCATCCCAAATCCGTTTTGCTCTAGTAAGAGATTTATGCAGTGATTCCATTTCCACTAAACATTCTTCTCCTTCTTTCAAAGTGGATAAAATGATGTTCATCTTCTCCAATTTTTTTGCATCCACCAAGGCACTAGATATGGAAATATGTCTGGACATTACTAGATCTCCAATCTCTCCAAAGTGCCTTATTGCATCTTCTTTTTGTCTCTGTAGAATGAAAAACTTGTTCTGAAGGTTTGCAATAGAAGTCTAACCAATGTAGTTTCTATCATCTGCAACCTTTTAGTCACCAAAGGCATCAACAAGTTGAGAATCTATTAGTCCATTAAATCCTTAATACCTCGAGTGGCATCAGGTCACCACATGCAATAAACAAATAATAACTGAGCTTCCTCATACAATCCTTCACCTCTTTCAACATTTGCAATACTCTGTCATGCACAATTGCACACTTATCTTGTAGAATCAATAACCTTTTCTCTAGAAGACTTGACTCTGCCTCTTTCATAGTCTGTACCTTGAGGTTAGAGGTATATTCCTTTACATAATCAACTACAAACTTTAGGTTCTCAATCGGTGCTAAGGAATCATTAGTGGTGACATCGAGGGTTGTATCCTATAAAGCTCTAATAGCTTCATTTATCAATTCATTTTGTTTATGATAAGTTTCAACAGTTTCCTGTGTAATAGAGTTGAGAAAAGTGCCACAAATATTTATTTTCTCACTTGGTGCAATATTAGTCAAATCTACATAGCCCAGATGTGATGGTAGCTTGATTAGCTGAGGTGGCAACACAGGCTGAAGTCTTGTTTGCCTTACCAATAGACCTTTGAGAGTGCTTCTGGATGATTATCTAGTTGGCTTTGATAGCTTAGTGTCCCTAAGGTTTTCTTCTTCACTTCTTTCAGCCTGAGTTGCTTTCTTTTCTTCCTCTTCCTTCTTTCCTTCTTCTTTTTCTTCTTTTTCCTTTTCTTTTTCTTCTTCGAAGGAGTTTCCAAAAGATTTATCTTTTTCTTCTTCCTCCTTCTTATCCTCATCATCCTTATCATCATTGTTATTTTTATCCTTTCTTCCTTCATCTTCATCTTTATCTTTCTCACCATTATTTTTGGTAGATTCATGATGATCTTCTGGTTCATTACTGATATTATCTTAATGTTGGTCTTCAATCTGTTTGTTGGTGGTCTCCTCTATATCATTTGAAGGGGAAGGTGTCATCGAAACATCATCTATTTCACCAACACTTTCTAAAATTGGATGATCCATTGCCTCTGTGATATTAACCTGCTCCTGTGCTTGAGCTATATGCGATGAAGAACTAGTTCTTGTCCCATAATTCTTTGACAAATTTTTGATTGTATCCAAAGTTTCTTGTCTTACCTTTTCTATACCATCTTTCTCAGTCATAAGTGTATTGATTCTCTATTTAACTCTAAATAATTTAGAACATTCTTTTAACAAATTATCAACCTCTTCCTTAGATAAAGAGGATCCATAAGAATTCAAGGCATCAATTTTCATCTTGTCATCAACATTTATAGATTCTTGTCTTCTTTGTACTAATTCTTTCCAAACTTTGTTAGTCACTTTGTTTCAGATAGTTTCCATACTCACATTGCTAATAACTATATATTGAATGAAAGCATTAATAATGGTTTCCTTATCTCCATTATTGACTTCATCAAACAACTTAGCAGCCATCAAAATATTCTCAGATTCTATCATATTATTCACCAAGGCTTCTATATTTAAAGATGGTCAATCACTTGTCGGAGGAGAGCTAGGCATGTCCTCCTTAGGATCTGATGTGCCTTCTTCATTCTTCTTCTCATGCACATTAATTTTGAAAGTATTCTCTTCTTCCTTTGTCTCTTCATCTATTAATATATTGAATCTAGTTTCTGCTTCTTCATTGCTAGTATAAGTATTGCTCTTTTTATTCCTTTTCAACTGTTGCTCTTCTTGCAAGCCAAGATCTATTTCTTCTTGTACAACATCACTTAGGTTTATTTTCCTATTTTCCTTTTTCTTTACTCTTCTTCTTCTAGGGGTAACATATAGTGTAGTAGGGGGTATGTTCTTTCTTTTAGAAGCACAAGTACTAGGATTGGTGGAGGCAATTACATCGACTGATGCAAGAGTATTGTGTTCTTTCTTCTTTCCTTTCTCTGTTGCAACAACATTGGAAGTAGGTGCAATAATAGAAGATATTCTTCCTAATTTCCTAGGTCCAAAGGACTATCCAAATGATTTGGTCTTCCTCTCATCAAGAGATTCCTTTAATTGGTCAATATCATCCTTAGAGAATGAATTCCATTGGAAGAATTCCTCAACATTCTTTCTTGTTATTTTTTCTCTTTGGGATGTAGAAGTTTCTAAGTTCACTTCACTAGCTTTTTCTTCATATGTTCCATATAAGGGTAGAGAAGGATCCCTTGGACTACTTAACAACATTTCAATGTACCTATCAACAAGTTCATCAACCTCATACCCCAAAGGTTCTATCCAAAGAGTTCTGGGTTCAACTACTTCCATGATGCATTCATCAGTGGTTACAAGAAAAATTATGCCCTTTGCATACTTCTTCACTAGGCTTCTAGGAACCCTTTCTCTTTCATGTATATCATTCTAGAAAAATGCAAAGAATGTAATCAATGCATTATTTTGTGCTTTGAAATCTCCATTATTGTGCAAGTGTTCAAATATTTGATGTGTAACTGGCCTTTTGCACTCCCATATAATGTTTTTCCTTCCTGATAACTCCCTCAAAAAGTAGACTAGTAGACAAAACTACCAATGTACCAAAATTGAAAGATTGTTTCTTTGAATTAATCAGGCTCATATTCTCCATAAGTTGCATTCAGACAAATCACACAAATCATAATATCTCCCATTCACTACCATTTCATATGCTGTATGAATTGCTGTAGTAGACACAAAATTCCCTCAGTTAGTAAAGTATATTTTCTGTCCAATCATAACAACATATCTCATGGATGGGTTTGTGATAGGATTAGTAGTTAGAGATCTCCCATTATATGTGGCTCTGATCAACTTCATAACCACATCATTTTTCACAACTTTCAACACTAGTAAAGGTCTAATGGAATAGAGACCAGTTACAATTTAGATTACTTCATTAGTGATTAACTCAACTATGCTTGTCCACACAAACTTATCATGTATCCTACTAAGTGCCATCCTAAAAAATTTAGAATCTATCTCATTTGAAAATTTAGGGAACAGATTCCAAACATCCAACTTCTTATGCACTAGGTTTGCATATTTAAGTTTTACAAAGTAATTTTCTCTTGTCAATTCTTTCATCCATAGATCCCTAATTTCTTGGTGGTTAAATTCTTTTAACTTTCCATGAATGTAAGTTCGACTGTCTTCAATGGGTAGGACATTACTCGGAATGTGTGAGAACACACCCATGAGATCCATTTCATAGAATTTTGAGGAGTACCTTTTGAATTTAGGTTGGGGTCTCTTAGAAACTTCCATAATAGTGGGAGTGGCAATTTATTTTCCTCAAACTACTTGTATATGCTTACATAAATTTACTTCAACTAAAATCCAAAAAGTTCAGACAATCAGTAAATACCTTTTCAAGCTTCATCGAAAACTAGGGTTTGATGCCAACTTCTCTGAATTAGTTTCAAAAATCTTCAATTTGCTCTGTTTCTTCCCAATTGAGCAAATGTGATTCAATTTGACTTAGTTTCTCACTTTATGACTTATAAATTTTTCCCTAGTTTTGCATTGAATGCATTCCAAATTCAAAAGCTAATAAACACTTTGTAAAATACACTGTAAACCCTAAAATGCTCTAAAATTCTCTAGTTTTGCATATTTTCTATAGAAAAATTCTTCAAAATTTTTAGAATGACACCTTACATCATATATCATCGTGTCACTACTTGACACCTCTTATTTCAGGTGTTTGTTAGATTTCTTTGTCACTACTCCCCTTAAAACTATTGCTAGGTTTAGTTTTTAGTAGAAGTATCTGCACAAGATGTAGATACAAATGCATTTGGTTCATCATTATTCTCAAGTTCTTCCTTTTTCTTCCAAATTTTCTCCATTTCCTTTTTAACCTCAGTGTGATCAATTTTATTCACAGTTTTATTCCTTTTATTCGGATTAGCTTTCTTCTCATTTTTGCTTTTGCTGAACTTTGAAATATTTCCTAATTTATTGTAGGTGTAACACACATGTTTCTAACCAAACTGATTTGCATTTAACCTTG
Source organism: Sequoia sempervirens (assembly GCA_007258455.2). Taxonomy (NCBI): domain Eukaryota; kingdom Viridiplantae; phylum Streptophyta; class Pinopsida; order Cupressales; family Cupressaceae; genus Sequoia; species Sequoia sempervirens. Next base: position 1,367 of record VDFB02022845.1, on the reverse strand, counting down.
ATCTGCACTAAATAGATTTATGTTCAAAGATATTGCATGTATAGCAGTAACCTTGAAAATAATGAATCATTATACCGGTATTGAATCTATTCATCATTATATGATTATACACTCAGTAGCTTTATGTCCAAAATTATTCCAAGAAAATCATTTTCCATCAAAGAATCCAACATTCTAATTCATTCTACTTCTACATTTTGTTGCTGTATGACCAAATTTATTGCATGAAAAAAAAATGCCATTAAAAGAAGGGTACCTTTGAGCATTAGGCTGTCTGATAGGAATCCTTATGATATTTATTTTGTGGTTCTTGATATGCCTTCCATTGCTTTGAGTCTTCCTTTGATTGTCCACTTTGTTAGGACTCTTATTTTCCTTTGAGCTTTGTCCTTCTTCAAGTCCCAAACCACTTTTATCCTTAGAGGGTTTCTGAAAAGAAATCAATTCATCAAGCATTGTGGTGCTTGCTTTGAATTTATCCTCATGATATTTTTCCTTTATTAAGTTAGATCTTAGTGTTACCACTTCTTATTCAAGATTTTTGCATTCATCAATTTTGCTTTGGATTTCGGCATTCTGATATTCTCAATGCTTTTCTTTTCTTCCACTTGTAGTTTTAGTTTGATGATCTCCTCATCTACCTTTTCCAACTAATCACTGACTTCTCTATGCCTTTATTTTAATTTCTTGATTTGTTCTCTTAATTTTTTGATGCATTCATTTGCTTCCTTTAAGTTTTCCTTCAAAAATTATTTCTCATTTTCACTTTTGTCTAGATCTTCAAGAGCAACATGGAGTTCCTCAGATGTTGTAATCTCTTCTAGAGGAACATGATATTTTTTGTCAGCCATGTGTTCAAACTTCAAGATCTTCCTTAAGCTATTAAGCTTATCAAAATAACCAATCTTTGATACCAATTGTTGAACACACAAAATACTGAAAGGGGGGGTGAATTAGTATTCTACAAAACCATTTGATTGCTAACAATCCAACTATTAAAACATATCTAGCTATGCAACTATAAGTAAAAACATGGAAGTAAACATAACATCACAAAACTCATAGACACCAGGATTTTTCTATGGAAAACCCAAAATGGAAAAAACCATGGTGAGGACGAACTCATAATATATTATGACCAGTCATAAAATATTACAAGGAACACTGCCAGAATAGACTATCCTTAAAAGGATCACAGTCAGAGTACAAAAGATATGGTTTACTGCAAGTTTAAAAAAGATATGGCTCACTACCTAGAATGTGAACTGAATGTAATGCACCTTATGAGTGATGAATGTAGTTCCAATTAAGCTCTAGAAGATAGAAAATCCTACACCAGATTGCAAGTATACAACAATAAATTATCA
>VDFB02022844.1:0-14303 GCA_007258455.2 Sequoia sempervirens | reverse complement strand
TGAGATGGCCAAGGAGGCCCTTGATGTTTGAGGCAGATCAAAGGAGAGAGGAAAGAAGGAAGACAAGAAGTCTATATCCAATTCAGAGGGGAGATCAAAGTCTCCTGGTAAAAATTCCAAGGTGAAATGTTGGAACTATGGGAAAATTGGACACATTCGAAAAGACTGCAAAGAGGAGAAGAAGAAAAAGAAAAAAAATCTTCTAATAATGAATCTTCTTAGAGTGATGCAGATGCCTTCATAGCAGCCTTGGAAACTCAAGCATTAGATGATGTTTGGCTAATTGTCTTAGGTGCATCCTTTCACATGACCTCACATAGGGGTTTGTTTTCAAAGTATGAGAAGTGTGTTGGTGGAAGGGTGTATCTGGATGATGATTCTCACTTGGAGATTGTTGGTCGTGGAAGAGTCAAAATTTAGTTTCCTGATGGAAGAATAAAGGGAATCAATGATGTAATGCATATACCAAGTCTGGCTCAAAATTTACTTTTTATAAAAAAGCTTAATGATGTTAGTGTTCAAACTACTTTCTTGAATGGTGTTTGTAAAATGACTAGAGGCTCTATGGTGTTGGCTAAGGGTGCATGAATTGGCACTCTATATAAGTTGGATGCATGTGTAGTACAGTGTAATAGTGCTTCTACAAAGTCATGTAAATCTAATCATGTAGAGAAAGGAGGTGTTGTTCTTGTGGGTGATAATTCCTTAGAGGTGAAGCTCCCAGTGGAGAAGACAATGTTGTGGCACCAAAGACTTGGCCACATTGGTGAAAAAGGCTTAAAAGCCTTGAAAAATAAAAACCTGGTTGGAGGGCTTGATGATTGTAATCTTGAGTTCAGTTTTTGTGAACATTGCATATATGGAAAGAAACATCATGTTTTGTTTTATTCTATTCCTCATAAATCTTTTAGAATTCTAGATTATATTCATGCTGATGTGTTTGGTCCAGTTAATGTTCCTTCCTTATTGAAATTTTTGTATTTTGTTTTCATTCATGTATGAGCTCCAAGCATCTCAAGTTTTGACAGACAGTGGGATGAAGATTATTCTATGGTCAAAGGTCTCAAGGTTGGAGAGGGAGATAACTAGGTTGGAGGCAAAGAGAGATCACATAGACCGAGAGTGCATTGACGCACTCATACGGGAGGCAAAAGTAGTTATAGAGGCACAAGGCCTATAGGTAGCCATGAGATCTATTAGTAGATCATGGTCACATTCTACCATTTCTTGACGAATGCCACCACAAGGCCCCAAGGATTCTAGCAGTCATAGGCCATAGTAACATTGTATTATTGATGATATGTACATGAGCTTTTGATTAATATATATATGAGCATTCATTTTTTGGTTTTATGAGCTGATGTTGAATTAAATGTTGATGTGATTTATTAAATATCCTTAATAAAAATATTTAATAAATATCTCCATGATTTAATGTGTATGTGATCTAATTAAAACATTTTAGTTTACATTAGATACGACATTGCGATTGAGTATGCTATGTTCAATTAAATGCACCTATGATCTAATTTTAGAACATTAAATGCATATAAAGATTTAATCTAACATAACACACAAGATGAATTCAAATAGTATGCAAACTAAAGTAATAATCCAAACTTATTGAATAATTACTCCATAATCTAAGACACAAAGATTTGCTTGTCAAAGAACAAAGCAATGCGAGATAAATTAGAACGCTTTCTACTTAATCTAACAACACTGCTTTAAAATACATACTATTCAAAGAAGATGTTAGGTGTAGTAACGCCATAAATGCATGGCATTGATAGGTGTACCATCTATTTATGTTAATTTATATGCTCCATACCCATAACTTTCATCAATTATGTAAGGTCCTAACCAATTAGGGCTAAACTTTCCTTTTTCATTCAGGGCATAATTGACATTACGTTGATTCTCATATAACACCAAGTCACCTTTATTAAATGCATGAGGGATGACATGATAATTATAACTATGTTGTGTTCATTTAGAATAAGCTTGGAGATGCTCGAGAGTGTTGATACATCGTTCATCAAGCATTTCATGTTGATGCAATAATTGTTCTTTATAGGTATTATCATCAACAAGCCCCCTAAGAGCAATTCTTAAGCAAGGAATTTCTAACTCTAAAGGCATTATTGCTTTGGCACCATAAACAAGGTTGTAGGGAGTGTTTCTTGTATATGTTCTAATACTTGTACAATAGGACCACAATGCATATGCTAATTGAGTGTGCCAATATTTATTATGTTTACTTACTATTTTCCTTAGGATTTGTTCAATAGTTTTATTAGTTGATTATGCTTGATCATTTGATAGTGGATAATACGGTGTTGAGAAATGATGTTGAATATGAAAGGTTTCTAAAAATTTCTTCACATCATTATTCTTAATTGGAGTTCCATTGTTTGAAACTAATGTGGAAGGAAGACCAAAGCGGGCAATAATGTTTTTCAATATGAAATGACATATTGCATTAAAGATATTTTGGAATGAAGAGGGATAGCTTCTACCTATTTTGTGAAATAATTTGTTGCGATGATTATAAACATATGTCCAATAGAAGAGGGTGGTGATATTTTTCTAATAATATCCAAACCCCAAACCGAGAATGGCTAAATAGGAACATGGGCATGAAGTTCGAAAGCAAGAGCATGAATCAGATTGTTAAGTTCTTGACATTTATGATATTTCTTAACATGAGAAAAACAATCTTGTTCCATGTGTCGCCAATAATATCCTATATGGATTAACTTTTGAATTAATGATCTTCCTCCAAAATTCCCCCCACAAGCACCCACCCACATTAGCTTCTTTAAGGGCTATGGGGATTTCTAATTGTTTAAGGCATCTAAGTAAAATATCATCAAATGTTCATCTATATAACACATTCGCTAGGATTATGTATTTAGATGCAAGTTACCAAAGACGAGCTCTAGTTTTTTTAGTTTTAGGATTAGGAAAGGTACCTTTTGTAAGAGAGGGGAACCAACCATGTTCAAGGCCCCAAGTCATGGAGAGCCAAGACTGGAAGGCTGCCCTACATTACCTTAGCTTAAAAGGGTGTTTTCAAAATGAGGGACAAGAAGGATGAGGACTACGAGGTCCTTCAATCACTCTGCAGGTTCAAAATTCAAGATGGGGCTAGGTGAGCGGGTTTTCAGGTTCCACAATGTACCTCAGGTAGCTCTCTACCTGAGGACGAAAGCGCAATTCTGGGATGACAGTGTGGCGCATTGGCATCTCTCAGGTGCACTGGTGTTTATACAACCAAAAGGACCAAAAAGACAATTTGAACCACCAGAAAACAAACTGACAGCCTAGCTAATAGTTTTTAGGAGAAAAAAATAAAAATATGAAGAGATATATAAACGAATGTGATAAAGCAAGTAGATTAAAGCTAGAGTTACAAGAATGATCTCACAAAAGAGTTTGTTCACCAGTAAGCTCCGAGAAGAATTTCTAGCTACACACAAGAAGGAGGAAAAGTTTTGGGGGGATGTATAGGGGTCTGACTCAGTCAAACCCCTATTTTGGTGTTTCCACCTCCATGGAAAACCAAGATATCAACTATGGAGAAAAGTATGATAAAGGAGAATGAAAGTAAAGAACACAATAACACTACAAATAGTAATGTGCTACTCAACCAAATCATAGGGGAGAGGAGTGAAAAGCTTACCACCTCCACCAAGAGCTCACTAGCTAATGGAGGAGAAAATGAGAGAACTTAAGCCCCTGCTACAATGGTGTTGCTCCACACTTGCTCTACGGAGTTGATGGAGTGTTGTTGTTGCTGCTATGGAGTGCAAAGTGCTACTTGAGAGTGCAAGAAGTGAATACTTAGAAGGTTTCTTGAGCTTATGAACAAGATTAATAGAGGATTTGAAGGAGATGAAATGCATGAAGGAAGAGTGAATTTGAAGGGAGAATGAGAAAAACAGCTTGAGTCTGTGTCGGGCCTTGGTTGAAGAGTGGCATTTCACAAAATCACCTACGGGGAAAGTATAACACCTTCAACTTCGCATGTAGGAATGTGTTAGGTGCATTACGGCAAAAAGCTAATGAAGTGTCAATGATAGTTATTCTTCTAGTAAATTACGCAAAATATGCCGGCGAACGTAAGGTAGTAGGTATTAATGTGATTTTCACCTTTGACGGCTTCTTTAAGGTGAGGGAACATGAAAGGGGAATTTATGTAGCGGTGAAAAATTCACTCAAATACATTCTTCCCCCACTTTAGTGATGTATCACCGATGAGTGCTTCAAGAAGCAGATCATAGTAGTAGAGTCAGGAAATGTATACCCTTGAATTGTTGAGAAAGCAAAACAATTTATATGTAAAAACTTGAGAGTGCAAGCAAGGACATCATAGCCCACAAACCATGGAAGTTTCAAGAATGAAAGTGTCTTTACAAGCTTTTCCTGCGGGACCTACAAGGAGGAAACCCCCAAGATCTCTCACATGAAGGAATCCCCAAGAATAAAGTGCCTCACAGTTCAAGAACTCATTAAGGAAGGCAAGTCCCCACATGAAGATAAATTAAAAGTCTCATGCATTCAGAACTCAGAAGGAAGGTATCCTCCAAGATCTCTCACATGGAGGAAACCCAAAGAAAGCACTCATAGTCCGGCACTATAGGGGAGCCACCCCAATATCTCGTGATGATGTATTTCCGGAGAAGCATCAGATAGGCCTCACAGACTTGTAGGAAGCTGCATCCCCCAAGATCTCTCACAGCGAGTGGAAACCCGGCGGCAGACTCCCCGGAGAGTCGAGAGTGGTCAAGCGCGACTTCATAAAGCAACATGTTTACCCAAAGATAGAACATGTCAGAAAGAGGCCACATAGGCAAGTAAGTGGACACTTGTGCAAACCGTCAACAAGTTGAAAAAATTTTGAAGGGGTCCCTCAGGAAACTGGCGTGAAGGGGTCCACTCAAGGGACACAATATTCGAAAGTATGAAAGAGATACTTCTTTCTCGAATTGATTCATCATCAAGGAATCCTTTTGAAAGATGTTCACTTTATCGAGGAATTCGAAAGGAAGAAAATGTCTCATTACGAGGCCCAAAGATGCTCCCATCGAGGGAAGTGCCTCGCTATTTCTTTACAACCAATGTAATAGCGAAAACACATTCCATTAGGGTTTCAAGTCGAGATTGCGATCCTTGAAAGGAAGTTTGTGAAGATTCTCAAGAAAATCTTCATTGGAAATGAATTCATTTTCCGAAAATAAAAATATTGTGGAAGTGGCATTGTCACACATGAAAGGGACAACTCAAGCAAAGAAGAGAGAAAGATAATGGAAAATAAAAAAAAAAATAACATAGACACAGAGCACAGGGGTAGCCTGATATTTTAGGGTCAGAACTTCTCATAAATGCATATAAGTATAGTAATATTGTATAAAATGAACTATCATCAACCCCCTACTATATAAGACCATGTGAAGGATGCATGAGAAGACAATAAAAATAAAAAAATGGTTCAACATAGAATGGAAGCCTAAATACCCCCAACACTTTGCATCATCCCCAATTTATTGAAAATCAAGTCACAAACATGGAAGAATGATGATACAAATAGAAGAAGGTTTATGACACAAAAACCACGCCTATATCCAAGCACCAATAGGGGTGACGAGGGTCATCTGGGCACACATAGCACAATCATAAGGGAACACATCACAACACACAGCCACACACATCTAATCTAAAGATAAAGAAGAGGCCTCCCCCTAACACTGATCAACCAAGAGGTCATCTACTTCCCACTCTAGATCATCATAGGGGTAAGGAGCATGAGCCAGTAGTGGTGGAATGTTAAGAGGAGGAACGTCCAACCCTCCTGCAATAAGGGCTAAGGAAGAGGGCCCTACAAGGTCCTCTCCACCAAGCTCTTGTGGAGCTAAGGTCAGCGATTTTGCAAAGATTGTTGACAAGGATAGAACCTCGTCTAGAGAGTTAAACATGCACTTAATAGGAGTGCCATGTTTTACCTCAAAAAATGGAGACAGTTGTGCCTGAGAGTCACCACTAGGCTCATCGAGTGAATCAGGAGCAATGACAGACTCGAGGGAAGCCGAGATTGGTTCTATCACTAGGAAAGAACAAGTTAGCGTAGGACCTCCTTTTGGAGAAGGTGGGATCCTATTACATCCTTCGTTGCTGGAAGGAACATGTTGGATGATGTGGTTGTGTTGCTGATATGTGGTTGTCATTGATGTCAACACTATTAGCATTGTTGTATTGAAAGTTGTATATGTCAAGGATATTGAGAAAATTGTTAAGAGAAAGTTGCAGGTTGCCAGTGGAACAGTGAGGGTCATGAAGGTGTCTTGTTCAATATGTTGAAGATCAGTTGTTGTGGACTAAAGGGCTTATTGCTGAGAGTATCTAGTTTATCTACCAGAAGTTTGAGAGGTCCACGTGAAGATTTGATCGTGTTATGATTAGTTGTGTTTTGATAGTGTTTTTGTGGTCTCTGTCAATGTTCTCGATTGAAGTTTATGTGATTCTAATAATTTCTATTGTTGTGGTTGCTTCTATTAGTTCCTTTTGTTGTTTATGAATGCTTCTAGATCATTCTCATCCTTTTGTTGCATGTTTGTGTTGATCGTGCCTGCTGCCACATTTTCCATTGGTTTTCATGTTCTTGGTCGCATTATGATGGTTGTAACATGTTGTGGATCCTTGAAGATTGAAATTTGAATGTTTGGTGCACTCAAGGATATTGTTTTGGGTCACATCATAATATTAGCCGATGGTGTTTGATTCAAATTTAAAATTTATTTGTAAATTTTGGGCCAACATTGTAAACATGTTTTATATTTTTGGCCAACGAATTTATTGATGTAATTACATGTTGCAGGTGTATAAGAGTCATTTTTTGTGTGTAGTTAGTGTGTGTAAAGAGAGGAAGAGCCAAAGAAAGTGCAAGTGTGTGAATAGTGATATATTCAATTGATTGCAGAGCATAGTGTGAAGAAGTTTGAGCGAAGTGTGAAGGAGTGCATTTGTGCTTAACTAGAACTATAATCAAGTGTTTGTAGAAGACATCTTCTTGGTTCATACCCTACGGATCTAATCCAAACTGTTGTGTATTCTTTGGCCAGTGAGCCCTCTTGTATTTTGAGCAGCGAACTCTAGGCAGTGTTCTTGAATGCATGTGCATTCCCCTTATTTTTCATTATACTTTTAACAAGGTATAATATTGTGGACTAAAATCCACCATGGTTTTTCTCCTAACAGGGTTTCCACGTAAAAATCTTGGTGTTCTCTATGTTTCTTATGTGTTGATTGTTTATGGTTTATTGTTCTTTCATTAGATTTGAGATAAAGTTAAGTTTGAAAAGTTTAAGAATTCTATGACAACTGATTCACCCCCCCTCTCAATTGTCTTTCCTTGTTTTTCCAACAACTGGTATTAGAGTAGGTTCCTCTGAAGAAGTCTAACAGCTTGAGGTGATTTGAGATGGCATCATACAAGAAGGACAGTCCTAGATTTGACGAAACAAACTACTCACTATGGAAAACCAAAATGAAATGTCATTTGAGATGTTTAGGTGAACACTTCTGGAATATCACAAAGAATAGATATGTTATTCCTCAGAATGTTCCTTCCACTCCTGATGAAATTAAAGAGGCTGAGAATAACATCAGGGCTATGGAAGCTTTGCTAAGTGCTTTGACGAATTCGGAAAAGACAAAAATGTGATTGGTACTAAATGGGTCTTTCGAAATAAGCTAAATGAACAAGGTGAAGTGGTATGGAATAAAGCAAGACTAGTATGTAAAGGATATTCACAAATGGAAGGCATTGATTTTAAAGAAACCTTTGCCCCTGTTGCCTGAATTGAAGCGGTAAGAATATTTCTTGCTTATGTTGCATATAAGAACTATAGTCTATCAAATGGATGTGAAGTCAGCTTTTCTAAATGGTGGATTAGAAGAAGTATATATTTAACAATCGAATGGATTTCAACTGATTGATAAGGAAGAAATGGTTTTTTCAATTGAAGAAAGATTTGTATGGACTCAAGCAAGCCCCCATAGCCTGGCATGCTAGACTGGATAAATATTTATTAAAGCTTGGATTTAATAAAGGTACTGCTAACAACAATTTTTAGTTCAAGTTAGATCATGACAAAGAATTGATTATTGAGGTCTTTCTTGATGACATTATTTTTAGAGGAGATGATAATCTATGCATGAAGTTTGCTAATGAAATGAAGAGTGAATTTGAGATGAGTATGATTGGAGAGATGAAGTTCTTTCTAGGATTGCAATTTACTCAATTAGACAATGGGATTTTTATATCTCAGTCCAAATATGTGAGAGAGTTGTTGAAGAAGTTTGGCATGGAAGACTCAAAGCTTGTTGGTACTCCCATGGTAACCAGATGCAAGTTAACACAGAATGATGATTCTCCTAAGGAAAATCAAATAAGATACAAGTCAATGATTAGTGGATTTCTCTATTTAACTCAAACCATACCAGACATCATGAATGTTGTATATGGTTGCTAAACTTTAGGCTGATCCAAAAGAGTCTCATGTGACTGTTGTAAAGAGAATCTTCAGATATCTAAAAGGAATAGTTGATTTTGGGCTTTGGTATCCTAAGGATGATGATCTTACTTTGAATGCATACACTAATGTGGATAGGGTAGGAGATGTAGATGACAAGAAGAGTAATAGTGGTGGTGCCTTCTTCTTAGGGAAGAAGCTAGTATCTTGGTTAAGTAAAAAGTAGAACTCCATTTCTCTATCTACCACGGAGGCAGAGTATATTACTACTACAAATAACTATACTCAAGTGATGTGGATGAAACAAATGTTGAAAGATATCAGAGTAGTATATGATGAGCCTATTGCCATATACTGTGACAACTCAAGTGCAATTAACATATCAAAGAATCTGGTGCTACACTCTAAGAGCAAGCATATATCAATCAAGTTTCACTTCTTAAGGGAGAAAATGAGTGAGAAAGAAGTTAGACCGGAGTATGTTCCTACCAAAAAATAGGTTGTAGATATTTTCAACAAGTCATTGCTGAAGGATAATTTTGAGTATCTAAGAGGGATGCTAGGGGTGATTACCCCTCCTGATATGAACTAGAGATGCATTTACTTGCATCAATCCATGTGCTTCATAGATATTTCCTAATCTAGATTGATGTTTCCATGGTTGCTACTCAGGGGGAGTAGTCATATGTACAGATATGTGGTTTAGAGCTTGTAATTGGGAAGTTAATGCTTATCTTTGCCATTGATGTCAAAGGGGGAGAAGAGCAATGTGAAAAAAAAATTGGGGAGAAGAGCAATTGAGGAAGTGTAGTTATGTTGATGGTATTTTTCACATCATGTGTTGCCATCAATGCAAAAGGGGGAGATTTTTGGATGATGTGGTTGTGTTGTTGATATGTGGTTTTCATTGATGTCAGCACTATTATCATTGTTGTATTGAAGGCTATATATGTCAAGGATATTGAGAAAAATGTTAAGAGAAAGTTGCAGGTTGCCAGGGGAACAGTGAAGGTCATGAAGGTGTCTTGTTCAATACATTGAAGATCAATTGTTGTGGCTAAAGGGTTTATTTATGAGAGTATCTAGTTCATCTACCAGAAGTTGCAAAGGTCCATGTGAAGATTTGATCGTGTTATGATTAGTTGTGTTCTGACAATATTTTTGTGGTCTCTATTAGTGTTCCTGATTGAATTTTATGTGATTCTGATAATTTCTATTGTTGTGAATGCTTCTCTGTTAGTTCTTGTTGTTTATGGATGCTTCTAGATCATTCTCTATCCTTGTTGTATGTATGTGTTGATTGGTGTGCTCATGGTTGAAGATTTTTCCCATGTGTGTTCAAGTTTTCATGTTCTTGGCCGACCAGATGGTTGTAACATGTTGTGGATCCTTGAAGACTGAAATTTGAATGTTTGGCGTGCTCGAGGATATTGTTTTGGGTCGTATCATAATATTAGCCAATGGTGTTTGATTCACATCTAAAATGTATTTGTAAATTTTGGGCCGACATTGTAAACATGTTTTATATTTTTGGCCAATGAAGTTGTTGTAATTCCATGTTGCAGGTATATAAGAGTGATTGTTTGTGTGAAGTTAGTGTGTGTAAAAAGAGGAAGAGCTAGAGAAAGTGCAAGTGTGCAAATAGTGATCTATTCATTCGATTGCAGAGCAGAGTGTGAAGAAGTTTGAGTGAAGTGTGAAGGAGTGCATCTGTGCTTAACTGGGATTGTAATCAAGCTTTTGTAGAAGCTATTTTCTTAGTTCATACCCTATGGATCTAATCTGAATTATTGTGTATTATTTGGGTAGTGAGCCCTCTTGTATTTTGAGCAGTGAGCTCTAGGAAGTGTGCTTGAATGCATGTGCATTCCCATTATTTTTCATTAGACTTTTAATAGGGTATAATATTGTGGACTGACATCCACCATGGTTTTCCCCTAATAGGGTTTCCACATAAAAATCTTGGTATTCTATGTGTTTCTGATGTGCTGATTGTTTATGGTTTATTGTTCTTTCATCAAATTTGAGATAAATTTAAGTTTGAAAAGTTTAAGAATTTTGTGACAACTGATTCACCCCCCTCTCTCAGTTGTTTGTCCTTATTTTTCCAAAATACCACTCTCCACCTTCTACTTCATCAGAGGATGCAAACTCCCCAAAGATGAGGTAAGAAGTGCGGAGGACGAGGAGGAAGAGAAAATTGTAGTAGAAACCACGAAAGTGTTAGTCATATCTACGAGTTTTGGGAAAGGTGAGACATCTGGAAGGGACATCAACAGGGGTGTCTCCATCGAAGGAGCAATGAACACCTGCACCTTTTTAGGGTTAGGTGCATTCATACTCACAACGAAAACCAAAAGCAATACAGAGCTAGATTGAATGGAAATAGAGGGGAGGAGAGGGAAGGACGTGACAAAAGGACCTAATATAGGGGCGATCATCTCCTCTTCCTCTGTAAGGTAGCCTACTCAGCCATGAGAGTCTTTTGTTAGTGCTTGCGCTCACATGCAAGGTGGTTTTCTTTGAACCAGAGGTTGGAGGTTGTGAATGAATAGAAGGCTCCTGCTCAGCCATGGGAGTGTCCAATATAGTTGTCTCTGACAGAGGAACAGACTCCTGAATGGGAGGAGGAACAAGTTGAGAAGTAGTGGGGGGAGTTGACTCAAGTGCCTCCGCAACGAGCCTCTTCTCATTTACTACTTTTGGAGCAAGAGCGGTAGGAGGTCGTGGAGGTCAAGACATGGAGGATTCCCTACGAAAACCTTTTCCTCTACCATATAGATAGTACCAAGGTCTGGGCAGTTTAGTAGGGAGGTCCAATATCCTAATCTTGGGTCTACATTAAGGAGAGATCATCAGAATTAATGGATAGAAGCCAGGCTTGCTCATCGAATAGTCCTCCCAAGAAAGGGGGGCAAACAAGTCATCCTAAGAGGGGACAAGCTTCTCCTTCCATTTTTGGGAAGAGGAGGCAGTTGGTTGTTGTGCTACAAGAAGAGCCAAATTTGGTTATCCTTTGCCCTTAGTTTTGTACTTCACATAGTTTATGTAGAGTAGGTATGTTCTCAGAGAAAGCGGACCAACTGGGGCAGGCCAAAAATGGTCTAATGAATATCCCCCACAAGACACCAAAGGATAGTATCCAGTGTCATGCACTACATGCATGACACCTTCATGGGAGAAATTTAGACATTTGTGAATGACGGAGGTGATTCCATTCATAGAAGCTAGCCAAGGTATGCCTAGCTTCATCCTGAAAAAATCCAACTCCAGAAAGACATTGAAAACTATGTCAATAACCCTAGGTCCAACTAGGACAGACAAAGTTATCAAGCCATATGGCTTTAGAGAGAGACCGTCATGTGTACAGATGATGGATTTAGTTTCTTCGTACTCTTTTCTACGTAGTAATTTAAGCCACAACATCTCTTCTATAATAACATTCACTCAACTTGCGAGGTCTACTAGGACTCCTGTCACAATGTTACCATTGAGGTAAGCAGGAATATAGAGGGGAGAGGGATTGTTATTTACGGCCAATTCCTACAAAGTGAATATCACATCCGACGAATTGGTTGCAGGTTCTGCAGTAGATGTAATCATGACCATGTTGACATAGGCCTCGAGCTGAGTGATAAAATCAGTGGGATCGACAATAATGTTAGTAGAAGGCAATAGAAATAGGTCCATATATATCTGTGATTCACTATTCACTTTCATCACTAATTTACTCATATTTTGTTTGCTTCTATTGAGATAAATAGTACCGTCCTTGATGCAATCCTATATCTCATGATGTAGGTGTCAGCATCATGTCTGTTAACTCGATGGTACTGACAATAGGTACTTGCATCATACCAGCTAGGGTAAGGTTCCTTAAGAGGTCTAGGGTTCAACAAGGTTACAATCTTATCCTTCACTAATTCTTGCAAGATGGAAGAATAAGATTCAACTAACTTCATGAACTTTTGGTTGCATTTGAGGTTGTTGTCATCCGTAGTGGCTACAACATTCGCAACGGCTTTACCTTTCCCAGAGATCGATACGATGGACTTTCCTTTAGAATGGGAGCGAGGAGGGTCCCCCCTAATTGCACTACCATTTGTAGATGTTCTTGTAGGATCAGTACACAAATGTGTAAAATAATATTTCATATGCTGAATTCTTCCTCATGGCGGCCTTTGCAAGTTCCCTATGAATACCTTCTGCACATCTAAATTGGGCAGCAGATACGAGATTTGTGAGAAGAGCGCCTGATACCACACTATGAAATCAGTAATTTTTTCATTATCACCTTGTTTGCAACCAACAGATCCTCAAAGGCCATTTCTCCTCAAACATGTTAGCTTGGAATTTTCGTAAGAATTGGTTTACAAGTTGGTCAAATGAGAAAATAGAATTATCATGCAATGAATAGTACCATTCAAGTGTTGTATCCTTGAGAGATTGAGGGAATAGTTTTTCCATCAACATGTCATGATGGAAGAAATCTATGCATAGGGCATTAAAGGAAGACACATGCGTTTGCAGGTCCCCTTTTCCGCCATATTTATCAAATTTAGGGATTTCCATTCCTTAAGGGAAGGGAGTGTTTAGAATTGTGACCAACAATGGGTTATGCTAGAAGAAGGTTTGGAAGATAGGCTAGGCAGAGGCTTGGGAGAAACTCACCAATTGGCTCTACATCTTACCCATATTATGAAGAAGAGTGTTCAAAGTAGGGTCATTAGAAGATAGAGGGCCAAAGGAACCTCCTCCAGAACCACCATCAGAGCCACCACTAGTGTGACTTCCACTAGAACCACCACTAGGGCCACCGCCACCAGTAGGGCCTCAACTGGAGCCACCTCTGCTTCCAAATCCACCACCATGACCTCCACTGGAACTACTTCCTCTAGCACCACCTTTCCTGTCGAAGCCACCACCACTACCAAAGTCCTCACTGCTCATCCTGCTAAAGCTTCCACTACTAGAGGTGATAGGAGGGGTGAAGCTAAAACCCAAGGGGATCTTGTTTACTTTGATAGTGTCTGATCCCTCAAAGGTAGAGGGGATGCTAATCGAGGGTACAATATTGATCATGTATACAAACGTAGGAGGCATCAACAGTCCTAGTTGTCTCTCATGATCTGCAAAAGTGGATCCTCGTATAATTTTAGGATTATTTGGAGGAGCACATGCATCAGTCAGACTAGAGAGACTAGCCAAGAGTTTTATGCCTGGTCGGTCTTTTCCCACCATCTACTTTAGTTCACTAATAACCCAGGTGGTCCTATCCAACTTCGGGTCTCTTTCCAAGTGATGTTCCAAGTCACCCAACCCTTTACTAAGGGCTGAGACATATTCTAAAGGAATGTGAACAACCTCATGCTCATCGACTGATGATGGTGTAGGAGATGCATAAGGACTGGGGACATGATCGAACCTGCATCTAATCCCTCAGCTCTTTTGGATAACTGCAGCATCTACATCCACAGCACTATAGAGAAAACTAATAGTGCACTTTCACCACTCACCCATGGCTTCATGCATACTTCTCCTAACAATATACCTGTACAGGACTAGGTTGTGAAGCTCATAAACCTTCACAACACGTAGGGGCACAACGATCACAAGGTATAAGGGAAAAGTTTCAACACCAACAGATGAGCAGATGTTGGTTCACGTCGGGTTCACCAAAAATGTAAGAGAGGGGGACCAACCATCTTCAAGGCCCTAGGTCACAAAGAACCAAGAGCAGAAGGCTACCCTAACTTTCCTTAGCTTAAA
>VDFB02022843.1:0-26414 GCA_007258455.2 Sequoia sempervirens | reverse complement strand
TATGAAGTAAAGATGGCATAACTGGATTGAAACACACAAATGAAGCAATTACAGTAAATGGAATCATTAGAAAAAATGAGGCATGAAAAACACAAAAGAATAGAGATATTGCAAACCTTTGTTATGAAACACCAATTACTTAATTGAAGCCATAACCTCCAATAAACAAAATAAGGGATAATTTAGAACAAGCAAGGTAGCATTGAGGATTGGAATTGACTTTTGGATCATTTAGTAGGAAGGACATCTTCAAAGGGCATATTGTTGACTTGGGAAGGAGCTGTTTAGGAGGACACATACATTTAATCAAAGCTGGTGAAAGGACGTTTGACAAATAAATGGTGGACTGGTTCATTGTTGGAAAATCAAAATAAGTGTACTCTAGGCCTTGAAAACCTTACACTTCTGATTGAGAATCTTATTTTCAACATTGAAAAGAAGAAAATATTGATTCACAACAGCCTTAAAGCCCCGAGCCCAAATTCACATCTGAGAAGCTTGTATATGTTTTATGGCTGGGATATGAATGCATAAGTTGATCTCACTGAACAGCCCCCATCGCATTCAGGTGACAAAAGGTTAGAGGAGGGAGCATCTTACTGACAGAAAACAGCATAAGGATTATGGTATTTTTTAGGAGGAGGTTATGGTAAAGATAGGAGGGGAAGCAATACATCCTCTAGACCATATGTTGGCTCTTTAGTTGAAAATATGGACATGCCTGAATCAGATGGCCACATTAATGTGTGTTAGCATACAGTTTTGTTCTCTAGTTAGAAGTTGTTTTAAAACATTTAAAGCCAAAGGAAGTTCAATTTCTATATGACAAAAGTGGATCAAGATCCATATTAAAGCATAGATGAGCATAATTAAGCACATACTCTTAATCAAGGCATGTTTATATTGTCCTACACTTTTTAAATTCTACGTATCAAAGGCTCGATTCAGAATTCCCTTTTGAGGGCATAAATTCTGACCCAGATCAGGACCACAATGCAAAGCTCCTTTGTTGGGTTTTGAGGAAGGAGCTTAATTCTTTGTGAAGAGGCCTGAATGATTCATACACTAGGGGTTTCTCTGAAGGAGGGCATCTCCATCATATTTAGATGCAAAAACACCGTGAAATACCCTCTGTGAATAACTAGGTCCTAGCTTCTAGTTAGAAACAGTTCAGTCTTATTTAGGATTAGGGTAAAGGCCCAGAAATCAGAAAAAATATATCCTTTCCTTAACTCCCATAGCCAGCACTCAACCTCCAATTGTTGAGCTTCATTCCCACAGACTATCTCATTTGTGTTAGAAAGTTGGAGATATTGGAAGGGATTTGCTTTACCAGAGGTCTGAAAATCCTGCTTCGTTACTTGCAAATGGATTTCTTCAGGATGCTGAAGAGTTTCAACTGAAACATGTGCATTGTATCAACAGGACGGGCCAAAGAAGAAGGCATGTCCTTATCCCATAACAGAAAAACTGAAGGAAGTCAAGAGGAGAATGGATAGAGAGGCCAAGCCCATAAGAGGGCAGAGAGAGCTGCAGAACTTAGACGTGACAAAAGAAACACCATATCCAACACTATGTTAATTTATATTCTATTTTTTTCAATTGTCTTTTTTTGCTTAGGCTGATATGGCTAGATGTAAAATATAAGAAGCTCAATGCAAAGAGATTAGGTTAAGTGCAATGCTTTGAGGCCTATTAATATTATTATTATACCCCTTTATTCAATGTTCACATCCATTCATAATTTTTCTTATTTATTAATATCTTCATTTAAGTATATATTGTTTTATCTATCTATGATAGACCAAGTTCATAAAATATTCGTTGCTATAAATTTCCTTAAAACCCTATCCGATATTTTCCACATATGAGGAACTTCTAAATTTATAATGAGATCCATATACCAGCATTGGACAAGACCAATAAAAGTGAAAAACATTCAAGTACAGGGAGCCATGATTTTCCTAATAAAGGAAGAGATCTTCGAGATGTAGGTGTGAATACTTATTGTTGATGGGAAGATGGATTCATTATTGGAAATGTGCTCAACTCTTCAACATCATTTATATGATTGTGTTTCTTTGTGCATTGAGATTGAATGATAAAGTGTGAATGATTTCATTGTGACAAAATCTAACATTTTTTGCATACTTATTTCTTTACCAAATCTTTTCTCAGATGTAGATTCTTGAATTTTGTAGGAAAATTTGCAGGCAATTTCAGTTGCATTTGAAATGCAATAAAGGCCAAAATTTCTTGGTTTGTATATTCATTTCATTGCATCTAATGTAATTAGGGAAACAATGTACTCTACTAGAGTGATTTGGAAATATGAAATTTTCTTTTCTACCTGATTGCAGATCAACCAAGGCTACCGGCAAATCCAATGGGCCAAATTACTTCAGCAACTCCTCTTTGCAAGTTTGTTGCATTACCCACTCTTGCCTCTTCTAAACAATAATATTTCCTTCATTCAAATATTCCATTTGGCTTGTTCAAACTTGAGAAGGCCCAATAAAATGCACAAACTTATAGTCAGTAATAAGGAAACATCTAGATTGTGGAGGGGCACACAAGAGCAAAAACTGAAAATAACACTCTAGAACATTTTACTTTGGTTCTTTTTAGTTGTCTAATGTTGAGCTGGATTAACAAATATTCACTAATACTTTTTTATGTTAAAAACTAATACAAGCAAAATGTTGTGTCTGAAGTTAATCTTTGAATAAAAATGCTTTTAGGAGCAA
Source organism: Sequoia sempervirens (assembly GCA_007258455.2). Classification (NCBI taxonomy): domain Eukaryota; kingdom Viridiplantae; phylum Streptophyta; class Pinopsida; order Cupressales; family Cupressaceae; genus Sequoia; species Sequoia sempervirens. The sequence continues at coordinate 23,667 of VDFB02022843.1, read as the reverse complement.
GCATGTGATCAATGTAGCGAGTTCCATTTAGTGCAGAAAAGCTATTTGCAAGAAATAAGACTCATCCCACATCCAAGACAAATATTATGCTTTATGCTTTATATCTTTTAACATGATTGAATATTATAAATTAAACTCAATTTATGAAGATGAAACCATTCCCATTCAAAGTCATTTGTTGCTTCCTTGTTATAGGTCACCTACTTTCTTAGCAATGTTCACCCGACCTTGAAAAAGGTTCTAAGTTATTGTTGACACTTAGATTTGTTTTGCAATAATCTGTGCGACACAAAATATCAACAGGGAAAGTCTTGTAGGTGTAGGACCTAAAGTATAGGGAGTCAAGAAAGAAACTCCTTATCTATTCTAGCTAGGTATATTTCTGAAAAAGGGAAAAAAGTGCTGGAAGTGAATGACTAAAAGCAAGAAGGCGATATGATAGAACATAATCTCCTTGTTAATCTCTCACAGAGTTTTTAACATGATGTAATGTCCCCTTTTCCTAGGCAATCGACAAATGCAGTGGTTAGCCTATCACTTGGTCCCATAGGCTAACATGGTGTTTAGGGGGCCCTTTGAGGGCGATTTATGGCTCTTCAGCAGACCCTTTGGTGCTTATTTCAGTACTCTTCAGCTCAGTGTCCCAATTTATTTTTGGTGTGCCTTCTGGAGGTCATTTTGGACACTTTGACCCACACTTACTACTTTTATTAAGTCACTTGGATGTGTTGCTCATACTTACTATTTATAGTAAGTCATGGTTTGGTTAGCTGGCAAAGTTTCTATATTTGGCATGATGGCATAATTATATCCTGGAGTTATATTGGTTAATATTGGTCCTGTGCATTTAATATTAATAACATTAAATAATAAGAACTTAAATAATTTAACTTTATGCGTTATTAATAAATTATAATGGACTTTATATTTAAAAGAATATAAGTGATTTTTAAAGTGCACTTTATAATATAAAGTTAAGTGCCAATTTAAAAGGGAGATATAAGTGGTGGCACCATGGCATGATTACCTTGGGTCATGACCAAATTGATTCATATGTTGAGTTCACAAAGAGGTTGATAGAGAGATTTGACATGAAAGATCCAAAGTTGCACTTTAAGGAGTTGGCTCAGCTCAAACAGTGGTGTTCAGTGGAGGCATATGTGGCTGATTTCCAGAGACTTTTAGTATTAGTCATAGATATTTCAGAGAGGAGGCTCATTGTTCTTTTCATGAATGGTCTTTCAGATCCCTTGTGAGGTAGCATTAAGGCCCTTAATCCATCTTCATTATTGGAGGCCATTAAGAAGGCCAGAGACATGGAGACTTCTACTCTTAGAAGCAAATTTCAATCTAAGAGTTTTCCCCATAAGAAGGATAAGGATAAGAAATTTTTTCATAAGGAAACACAATAACCACGTTATGAGACTAATAGGTCGGATAGTGAGTAGCTAAATGACCTTCAGAGGAACAAATTATGCTTCCATTGTAGAGAGCCTTGGGACCCATCTCACAAATGCAGTGTGAAGGCAAAGGAAAAACAAACAGAGTATATTTCTGCTGACGAATTTGCATCAGAAAAATCAGATCAGCAGTCTGATTCGAAGAGTAGTGAGGAGAACTCATTAGATGAGGAGCCAAAGAGTGATGGTACCATTGCCCAACTCTCTAGCATCCAAAAGGCAGTCACATTTAAGGTGAGAGGGAAATTGTAGGGGCAGCGAACCATAGCGCTCATTGATACGGGTGCCACTCATAATTTCATTGATGAGAGCTTTGTGAATAGGAGAAGGCTGCAAACGGAAGAACGTGATGGATTTAAGGTCATGGTGGTTGATGGGTACAAACTTTCTTGTACCTATAAGATCTCTAATTTGAACTTATTGTTGGGAGAATATGAGATGAATGATGAATTTTATGTGGTTAACGTTGGGGATACTGATATGGTTTTAGGAATGCATTAGATGAAATCCCTTGTAGAGCTCTCTTTTAATTTGCAGAAGATGGAAATGAAATTTGAGACAAATGGAAAAAAGATAGTGTTCAGAGGATTATTAGATGGGGGTCCTAAAGTTGTGTCCTTCAAAAGGATGGAGCGGTTGTGTTGTACCCAAACCAAATTTTTTGCTTCATCAAGGCATTTTGTTTAAAATAGTCTAAATCTTGCTAAAATGATGTCAAATACATTTTTTTTGGGCAATATCAAGCATGGAGTTTTGTTAGTGTTTTGTCAGTTAAAGGCAGTTCCATTGATCAGAACTTGAATTAGAGATTTAGAACGAGGCATCTCACGATGGAGGAACATTTCACAACGACAACTATACTTCCGTTGGTCATTTGAGTGGCCAAGGCGAAGTTTTCAGTAGCTAACTTTTGAAGATTTCTTAAAGAAAAACAGAATTGCGCACCTGTAGCCCAGGGGCGCCCTTCTTTTTGAAGGCCTAAATTTTGTGATAAATGCTGAAGCATACAGTTAATCTCTTCAGAATTGGTCTGTCTATCCAATGAGTTATCCTGCGAGACTTTCCGAGACTCGTAACTCCGGTTACTAGCAACAGAAGTTGAAAATTCCAAAGTTGCAGTTTGCAGAAGCTTGTCCTTTTCCAGCTTTTGCGCACCTGTAGCTCAAGGGCGCATTCTTTAATGGAGGTTTTGATCTTGGTATTCTTGATGATTGATACAGTCAATCTCTTCGCAACTAGTCTGCCTGTCTGACGAGCTATCGAATGTAGTGATCCGAGTCCCAGAGCTTTGGCAGTCGGCGTCTGAAGATGAGCTAATAAAGAGACTTCACATCACAGAGTTTCTTCAAATGGTGTAATTGCTTTTCCAGTGCACCTGTAGCTCAGGGGCGCCCTTCAAAATAACCTTTAAGACGTCAGAGTTTGCTGACAAGGTCTTCCTGACATTAGTACTACTCTAGCCCAGCTTCGCGATGCACCAAGTTGCCTGTTAATCTGACAGTCTGAGAGATTGAGGCAAAGATTCTACCAGGCACGTAATTTCACGGGCGGACTGGTATAAAATGATCATTGTATTTCTATAGGCCAGAGGTGCCTAGCCTTAAGGCCTATCAGATGAAGTTGTTCGCATTCGAAGTCTTCACGGGATTTGAGCGTAATTACTTTATCTATTCAACGAGCCCAGCCATCAGCCTTCGGGATTTGGCAAACGCTTGTACGTGCGAGGTCTTTGGTGAAATATTGAAAAACGAAGACAGTTCAGAAAATGGCCAAGTCTGGTCGTCTATTCCATCTTGGGAAAGGCGCCTTTCTATTTGAGGTCTTCGAAGCAGTTTTCTTGCTTCGTCACCTCTAGAGTCTTCTCTTGTAGGTCCTTCGGGCTACGCGTAGAAACAGATGGTGCTTGAATCAGGTCATCCTAGCTCCAAATATCAGAGATCAAAGTAGGGCATCTGATTGAGAGTTGCATTTTCGTCAAAATGGTGTTTGTACCTTCTCAGGCCAGGGGCACTTTTACTTTAAAGGTCCTTAATGTGGCTTTCAGATGCCTTGCATATATTCGTTGGATGCGGAATACTCCCAGTCACGCAGTGAGCTTGGTTGCCTGTCAGTAGGGTTCACCGTTCGTTGTCAGCAGTCGTTTGAAGCGTCGGATGGCAGTTTGGAGAAATGGTTGTCTGGTACCTAAAAATCAATTTAATCAAAGGCGCCTAATTCTTTGAGGTGTTAAATGATGGATTTTGCAGTGACGACTCCCAGCAGACATTTCTTCCTTGCTTTGCAGGCTTCGCAATGAATTTACCAGTTCAGTGAGAGCATCATTTGGTCATCCAGGAATTAGTATCGAAGTTGGCCAGTTGTAACTTTGTAGTCAGCTACAAAGTAGGAAGTTAATAAAAAGTGCAATATCTTGAGCAAATGGACGCCTATGAGCTCAAATGATGACTTTTTAAAATCAGTGAAGTTTGCCGGTGAATCCTAAAGCTTCATTCGGTTTGTCAACTGAAGTTTAATAATTTTTAATATTTATTTTGCATATTTTGGCATTAAAATGGCGAATTTCTATAATTGGCGCCTTTGCAAATTGCATAATGAATATTTTTATTATTATTTAAATTTCAAACTCAGTGTTAGTGACAGTGTAACTGAAGGGCATCCAATCAGAAGCCTTCTATTTTGGTCAGGGTTTTAAATCTTGCAGTTCACAAAATGGTGCGAGTTTTCTTTATTTAAGTATGGCGCCATCTTCATTATTCATTCTCACAGCCTCAAGAAAATTCGTATTTCTCAAGAACAAAGGCGAATTTTCAAGGCAAAGGCGAATTCATCATCAACTACCAAAGGCAATTTCATCAACGCATTCTTTTTGCAGGTTAAAGTTCGCATTTATCAGCAAGTTTGAAGAACAGGGGCGATTTTCACAGAAGAAAGAGCATATAAAAAACGTCTTTTTCCTTCTTGATTCTCAGATTTCTCTCAAATTACAATTCGCATGTTCCTGAAATTGGCGAATTTGGCAAGTCTCAACATCTGGATCATTTCTATATAACTTCCTCGAATTGAAATCATGCGTTTGATTTTTCAGGAATTTTTAACTTCAGAGCATTCGTTCTCGAGTTTCTAATTTTCTCAGCTGAAAACTTTTTGCATGGTCGAGTAGAGGTTAGATTTTCGCATTTCTGACGTTCTGGGTTGTCTTAGAATCTTTTTCTGGACAAAATCCATATCTCAGATTTTTCGCCGAAAATAACTCTTTGAAGGGCTATTTTTAGCTCTCCAGAAATCTTGTCAGAACATAGTCAAGTTCACAGTCAATAGGCGAGTTTTCCAGAATGCAGTAGACTCAACACGAATACAGGACCAAAACAGTCCTTACTCACGACTTCATCGGGACAGTTGAGACGAATCTTCACAAGGTGTTGCCTGAAGCAGTTCTAGACCCTGTTAAGATTAGAAGTTCGATTATTCAAAACATTCAGCAGTCTGGGTTATTGGAGGCCGCTTCCATTCCTATCTCCGTTCATTGTATTGAATTCGTGATGTCTTGTATTAAGCATTACAATTCTACTACTCGTGAGATAGTGTCAGTAGATGGACGAGTTATTTGCAGTCTCAAGCCTTTGGACATTGAAAGAAGTTTTGGCATACCTCAACACCCGAACAGTCTAGTGATTTCTATGGAGCAGTGCGAGCAGGCATTCAATGCTGTTGTGGACAAGTGCCAGAGTAAAATGGCAGAAAGGTGGTTAAAACAAGCGAAGAACAGATTGCCAAACAATGTGGGTCGTGGTGAGTACAAGGATGAGTATGCGATTCTAATTACACTCTTGAATCGTGTCTCAGGTCAATCACATGCTAATGTTTTCCAGCCTTGGATGTATTACATTATTGGTCGCATCATATCTGGGCAGGAGCATTATGACTGGGCATCCTTCATCAGCGATGTTATCCACAAGCAAATCACCGGTTTCCTAGTTGCTCATGAGTTTCACATGTGTTCTTATCTCGTGTACTTGATCGCTTATCAGGATCAGTTCCGAGGACTAAACACCGTGGGCATTCTCAGTGTTCAGAAAGTCTATCAGTATTATGATCAGCTTGAGTTCACTAAAGCTGAACATCATTTCAAGCGTGTTCACGAGGCTTTCTTGACTGTAGAAACCCTAGTTTCCCCTGATACTGATTCTGACTGAGTTTTTAGGTTTTTCTGAAGGTTTTTGATTTTTTTGCAATTTTTGAGTTTTTGAGCAATAAATGAATGGTACGATTTTGCTAGAAATTAATGATAAATTCTATAAAATGCTAGGTGACCAATATGCATAGGAAATACAAGATAGAATGAAGGCGTTTCATCTTTTATTCATAAGAGCTCAATATAAAATGGATCTGCTAACATGCAATAAAGAATACACTCTTTTTATGAAGAAAAACCTGGTAAACAGCAAACTGAAGATGCACAATGAAGTACGGCTGAGTTGATTTCTCCCTTTCTCCCTCCGTCTGGTAAGCAAGGAATGTCCCAGTGGGTTAGGCGCTTGAGCTTGTGTAGATGAATGACCAAAAGTAGAGGCGTTTCCTTGTGACTGGAAGGTACGGCTGTATGAAGAGTACGACCTGTCAGAAGTACGGCTGCAGCAGCAGCAATGAATGCAAATGTACGGCTGTCCTCAAGTTCCTCCAGATCTCTGTAAAAAGGGCGCCTGAATGAATGGATATCTTCTGAATGCAAAAACTACTCTGAAACTCTGTAATCGAATATTCTCTGAAGACCAATGATTTCCTCTGAGTGAGAAAACCTCTGCTGGCAATAAATCAAGTGGTATTCCACACCCTCTGAATTGCTTCCGATGGAGATGGCTCGTTCCCCAAGGAATTCGAACTTGAAACCCTAAAGTCTCTTGCTCAGATCAATTTGATCAGTTCTCAAAATTAAATAATCTCATAATTGCCCAATTCCCAAGGCAAATGCACTATAAGGCTGAAAAGTGCGATTTCCTTAAGAATAGGGTTTCATTAAAATATTCACTTTTAATTCTTTTAATTTCTCCATAGTTCCCAAAAAATATTTAATCATAATTTTAATTGCCAAAATGACCCTTTCCTCATTATTTTACACTTCAAGAAGAATCACTTGCTATACTCTAATATTATAACTTTATATTAAAAATCATTAAATACCAATATTTAATTAATACAATTAAATATTAATATTTCTCTGGCATTTCATCCGGACATTACTTGCCTGCTCAATAATTTAACACCGGGCGGATTCCCTAACATCGCTAAAGTCATACCGCTAAAATAGTAGGTCCTATCGCTGCTCGTACAGAACCGCTAAAATAGTAAATTTCAAGTAAGAAGTTCTCCGATCGAGCCCAAACGGCGGCTCTACCGGACAAACTCGCTAATCAAGCCGGTTAAGCTCAAGTGAATTTCTATCCGGGGCCTATCGCCTCTACTTTAGGGTCGTGGTGGATAGCCGGCCAATCCTCAGATTCGATGTCATCGAAGGGGACATGATACCGCCTCCAAATTGCTTGTCCTCAAGCACCAATGCCGGATGCCGCAATCTCGCCTCCCATGTCGTGACTCTCAACCGCAAATCTCCATTTCAATGATACCGATAGTCCTCCTCGACGAATCGTCTTCTCCCTATACCCGTGATGGACTCAGTAATTAGAATCAATCTCTCATCATCTAAGTGAGGTAGAACTCCAGACGTACCACATTACCGACCCAACGCTTTGAGGCGCAGGATACATGAAATAATGCTTGTGTAATTCTCGCCTTCATTGAAGCTCAAGCTCGTAGGTTACTAACCTCGATCCCCGAAAGGACCGTGAATAACGCGGGTTTAAGTCAATCTTAATTTTCCTAAGAGTGGACTCCATCGTAGGCTGCAGCATGAGGTAAACCATGTCACCAACCTCAAATTGCCCTTCGGTCCGGGTGATAACGTTTATTGACTCGCGGTCTTTGCAATATTTTCCTTGAGAGCCCTCATAGTGTCCCGACTCTCCTGCAACCATCCTCCTGCACTCGGCACTCTACTGTCACTCAGTAGCAAATCAAGGAAACTCGGCGCCTCATACCCGTACAACGCCATGAAGGGTGACATTTGAATGGTCATATGGAATGTCGAGTTATAGCAATACTCACACAAATGTATCCATTTGACCCACGCCTTCTGCTGCCCTGCAATATAATTCCTAAGATATCCTTCCACCCACTGTTCACAATCTCCGGTCACTTCATCACCAAGTGGTAATCTAGTGCTCGAGTGAGCTCGGGTCCCACAAAGTCCGAATACCTCCTCGCCGTGGCTACTCTTCGTGAACCGGGCTATCTTCAAGCCGCCACGACGTTCGAGGCAACCCATGAAGTCCTAATACCTCGCGAAGAAAACCTCTGCTACCTGTGTAGCTGTGTAAGTCGTGGTGATCAGAAAGAAGTGGGCATACTTCGTAAACCGATCCACAACTACATAAATGCAATCACGCCCTTGGGCTTTAGGCAAGCCCGTGATAAAGTCCATCGATAGGCATTCCCACTTCCTGTCAGGAATCGGAAGTGGCTGCAATAAACCTGCCGGGTACGTGTTCTCCTATTTGTTCTGCTGACAAACAGGGCACTCACGCACATACTGAAGAACATCGGCCTTGAGTCCTTTCCAGGTGAATCTCTCCCGAATCTGCCTGTAGGTTTTGAAGTATCCAGGATGTCCTGCCGTAGGCACGTCATGAAAGGCTCGCATAACAATGTTCTTCACCTCTGAACCGGGAATCAGAAATATCCTGTGCTTGTAAATGATCAAGTCATCTGTACAAGTGTATACCGTATCAACCGCTTAATCCCTCAACAATAATCGAGGCCCAACTATCCTTGGGTATACCGCCACTATCATATGCCTCCAATCCTCCGAGATATGAACCATAGTGCTCAAGTACGGTCTACGTGAAAGTGCATCAGCCACTACGTTCTGTGTACCTTTGATATATGAAATATCAAAGTCATAAGCCTGCAACTTACTGACCCATTTCTGCTGCCTGTCATTAAGATCTTGCTGCCCTAAAAAGTGTCTCAAGCTGTTGTGATCAGTTTTAATGCAGAATTTGCTGCCAACAAGATACTGCCTTAATTTTGCTAAGGCATGCATAATCGCGAGCATCTCCTTATCATATATGCTATACAATCTCTTGGGTCCTCTGAGCTTGTGGCTCTCGTACACAATCGGGTGCTTGTCCTGCATAAGCACTGCACCAATGCCCTCACCTGATGCATCACATTGAAGCTCAAATGGCTTCGTAAAGTCGGGTAGTGCCAAAACAGGGCATGTGGTCATCAACTCCTTGAACTTCACAAAACACTCCTGTGCCTCAGAAGTCCAAACAAATGCCCCCTTCTTCATCAAATCTGTCATCGGGGCTGCATGTTGTGAATAACCATTCACGAACCTACGGTAGAATCCACACAAACCGAGAAACCCTCTCAACTGTGTCAGGTTTGCCGGTGTGGGCCAATCAATAATGGCGCGGATCTTTTCAGGATCCATGCGCACTCCATCTGCACTGATAATATGACCAAGATATAGCAATTCAGTCATTCCCAAGTCATACTTGGATTCCTTGGCATACAAGGACTCCCTCTCCAAGATACTCAACACTGTCTCCAAATGAGCCAAGTGCTCCTGCCAAGTCCTACTGTATATCAGGATGTCATCGAAAAAGACCAACACAAACCTCCTCAGCAATGAGTGAAAAACCCTGTTCATCGTAGACTGAAAGGTGGCTGGCGCATTAGTGAGCCCAAATGGCATCACTACGAACTCGAAATGTCCACAATGACATTTGAAGGCTGTCTTCTCTATGTCTTGCTCACGGACTCTGATCTGATGATAACCCGACCGTAAATCAATTTTAGTGAAGTAACATGCCCCATGGAGCTCATCAATAAGCTCATCAATCCTCGGTATCGGGTATCGGTTCTTGATTGTCCTCTTATTTAGGACCCTGTAATCAATGCACATACGTAACGTTCCATCCTTCTTCTTCACCAATACAACAGAAGAAGCGAACGGTGATTTGCTTGGTCGAATGTGACCCATAGCAAGTAACTCCTTTATGGTCTTCTCGATCTCATCCTTTAATCTTTTAGGATGCCTGTAAGGAGTTATCATAACGGGTTTCGCACCCTCCTCGAGCTCAATGATGTGCTCTATGCCCCTGTCTGGAGGTCTACCTGGCGGAATATCACTGAACACCTTGTCATGCTTGATTCTCAACTTCTGAATGTCTGGATGATACTCTGTCTTTTGCTGTCCCTCCTGTATAGGTGCTAAATGACACTCGGCAGCCCACTCTACCATGTCATGATGCATGAGCCGCTCCATTTGGCGAAAAGAAATTGTTTTAAGGTCGCTGTCCCGAATTGCCTTAAGTATGTGAGTCTTCCCGTCGACCTCAAAATGGATCTCCATGTCCTTGAGACGAAGTGTGACCTCCTCCAATGAATGTAACCACTTCATTCCCAAGACCAAATCAATGTCCCCCATATTAACAACGTAATAATCTGCCTTGAACTCATAATTATTCAAGCGTAAAGGGAGATCCTTAATCATGCGTTCGCATCTCAAAGTGTATCCATCTGCCACTTTGACTCTGATGCCCTCGAACTCCTCAGTGATGAGTCCACGTTTCTCAACGAACCTAGCATCTATGAAATTATGCGTGGCTCCTGTATCCAATAGGGTAATGACCCTCTGTCCTGCTAACACACCACGAAGCCGGAAAGAACCCTCCTGCTGAATGCTAGATAAACGGGCCTCCTGTACCTGAAGCTCGGGCTCTGTCTCTGCTCTAGGCTCTGGCGCCTCTGACTCTGAATCATCTGAATGCTCTTGCTGTTCGGAATTTTCTGATTCGGAGTCCTCATAATACGCCCACATCACACGATTTGCCTTGCCCTTAGGTCTTAGAGGACAATCGTGATTGGCGTCATATGGTCCCTTGCAGTAGAAGCAAAGCTTCTTCCTACGAAGGTCATTAAGGGCCTCACGATCCAAAGGTGGGAATGCTGATTTACCTTTCGAATCGTTTTTAAAGTCTGATTTTTCTTTGTTATAATCAGATTTATCCTTATTTTTATTAAAGCCCTTGTTATCCCTGAATGATGAAGAACCTCTGGAGTTGAATCTACTCGACGGTGCTGCTAACTCCATGTTTCGTGCTTTCTTCATCGCCTCCTGTAATGATGGAGGATCGAAGGCTTTGATCCAGCCTCTCAGTGGCTCGGTCAAACCCTCCATGAAGAGTACTACCAATCTCCTCTCTGATATGCTCGGAACCATGACGGATAGCCTCTGAAAGTCACTGATATAAGTCTCCAGACTGCCACTCTGCCTCAACTGTGCCAAGTCTCTGAAGTAGGTTTCCGGATCCTTCCGGTCAAACCTCTCAACCAATCTATCCACGAACTCCTGGTATGTAGTGATCCTGTCATGCTGTAAAGTCACCATGCCGTGGTGCCACCAAATGTAGTTTCACCGAGGTGCGGCAATGTAGCTGTGATTCAATAGCCGCCCTCCTCGCCCATCTGGACGCCAGCGCGAGGAATGTATCGTTTGCTAATCCAAGCTTGGGCTGTCATCTTCCTTAGTTGGCAATACCATCAACATCGCTAAGTTGTTCTTCCTCCTCAAGAAGCTGTATGTTTGAGATCGCTATTCTCATTGCCGGTTCTTCCAATCCCTCGCTTAGAGCCCTCATAGGTTCTCGGGCTTCAGGTGATAAAACTACGTGCGATCCGCTCGACCGTAGGAGGTAAAATAACTCCCACTCCTCGCTCGCTAAGGTTATTAGCAAACAAATTGCGGTTCTCACCGTATATACTCATCGCTCGCTCGCGGAAAGTAGGCCTAGTAGGCCCATTCAAGGTCCATGATACTATCCTAGGGAGCTCTCCGCGGACTCCCGCCACTTCGCCATCGCTACAATGTGGTGGACGGGGTCTCCTGAAAGTACCCAATTGTAGGGTGCCACCGCCAATCAGCCGCATTACCGACCGCTGCTGACCTCGCATCGAGATCTCTGAGTGCATGCAAGACCTCTGCATCATCCTGATCTCTGTTATTCTGTGGGATCTCTGTTCTAGGTATATCTGTTCTCTCAACCCTATCATTCCTGTCAGCCATGATTTCTGGCTGCCTGCACAAACTGCGTTGCCTTTCAATCAAGGCACATCTGCGAGTATAGTACCTGTATGTATCAAATTCCTCTGGCTGCATGTGATGGCTAAACCCTCAGGATGGCAGGATTTAGCTCTGATACCACTGTAGAAACCCTAGTTTCCCCTGATACTGATTCTGACTGAGTTTTTAGGTTTTTCTGAAGGTTTTTGATTTTTTTGCAATTTTTGAGTTTTTGAGCAATAAATGAATGGTACGATTTTGCTAGAAATTAATGATAAATTCTATAAAATGCTAGGTGACCAATATGCATAGGAAATACAAGATAGAATGAAGGCGTTTCATCTATTATTCATTTGAGCTCAATACAATATGGATCTGCTAACATGCAATAAAGAATACACTCTTTTTTTATGAGAAAAAACCTGGTAAATAGCAAGCTGTAGATGCACAATGAGTACGGCTGAGTTGATCTCTCCCTTCTCCCTCCGTCTGGTAATCAAGGAATGTCCCAGTAGGTTAGGCACTTGAGCTTGTGTAGATGAATGACCAAAAGTAGAGGCGTCTCCTTGTGACTGGAAAGTACGGCTGTGTGAAGAGTACGGCCTGTCAAAAGTACGGCTGCAGCAGCAACAATGAATGCAAATGTACGGCTATCTTCAAGTTCCTCCAGATCTCTGTAAAAAGGGGCGCCTGAATGAATGGATGTCTTCTGAATGCAAAAACTACTCTGAAACTCTGTAATCAAATATTCTCTGAAGATCAATGATTTCCTCTGAGTGAGAAAACCTCTGCTGGCAATAAATCAAGTGGTATTTCACACCCTCTGAATTGCTTCCGATGGGGATGGCTCGTTCCCCAAGGAATTCGAACTCGAAACCCTAAAGTCTCTTGCTCAGATCAAAGTTGATCAGTTTCTCAAAATCAATAATCACATAATGGCACAATTCCCAAGGCAAATGCACTATAAGGCTGAAAAGTGCGATTTCCTTAAAAATAGGGTTTTAATAAATATTTGACTTTTTAATTCTTTTAATTTTTCCATAGTCTTAGCCAAAATATTTAATCATAATTTAATTGCCAAAATGACCCCTTCTGATGATGGCGCACCTCTCAAGAAGAATCACTTAAGTTATAATTTAATATTATAACTTTATATTAAAAATCATTAAATAATTAATATTTAATTAATACAATTAAATATTAATATTTCTCTCGTTACTCATCCGATTACTGTTCCGTCTGAAGCTGACGAACACTGAAGTGATTCTGAACATTGCCAAAGTCATACTGCTAAAAATAGCAGGGGTCCCACGCTGCCTGTCAGGAATTGCTAAAAATAGCAATTCTGCAAGAAGTCTCCGATCGAGCCCAAACGAAGGCCTACTGATCAAACTCTGCCAACTGAAGCTGAGCCAAGCTCCGAAGTGACCCTCTATTCAGTCTATCAGCCTACGAGGGTCGTGTGATAGGCCAATCCTGTACTTCGAGAGATGTCACTGAGAAGGGGACATTACATTGACTTACATAGTGAGAAATTTGGACCGGGAGTTGCACATTTGTATCTCGGCAGTTGCTAGAGTAGCAATGGATGGTTGGGCGGATTGGTTTATTCAATTCCCGACATACACCTACATCCGAGTATATGGATTTATAGGAAATCCAGCTATGTTTCCACGTTATCCTTCAGATAAGACAGTCTTTATGGAGTTGCTGAGACAGATGCATGATGTTCATCGTCTTTTACGCCGCAGGAATAGACCATCTATCAATTTTCCTTTTCAGTTTGGAATGTATTGGTGCAAGTTGGCAGTTGATGCCAAAGTTACAAGGCAGGAGCTCGAGAAATATCATCTTAAGTATCTTGTTGAGGCACGTGCCTATGATCTTTCAGGTCATTACACAACTCGCCTTGCTGGACGCGCATTTCATGAACCTTCTATGGAGGATTATTGGGCAAATTGTGCAGATGACTTCGAGGTTCGCAGACGTAGTTATGGCCGTTTCTCTCTCTCACAAATTTTTGTTTTCTTGTCAGAAGATGTGGGAGGTTTATCAGATGATGAGGGAGAAGTTCTTCCTCAGTTTTTCAAAGAGCAGGTCGACACACAGCCGCTGCCAGCAGTTGATTGGTATGCCAAGGAGTATGCCACAGTAAAAGAGAAGTAAAGTAGAGTTATTCAAAACAGTATACTTTACCTCGACAGCAAGAATACCAGGAGGATAAGTGTTCCTAGAGCAGAGCCGTCAGTAGTGGTGAATCTTTCATTACCTTCCTCGTCAAAACCAAAACAGAAGAAGAGGAGTAACCCTCCTAAGAAAAGTCAAGCGCCTAACAATTCAAAAGGTAAGGCGCTTGCCATTGATACACACACGGAGCTTGACAGACAGCCGATCACGAACCAGTTCAGAGACCAGTTCAGAGTCCGCCAGTGCCTGAGGTTCAGCCTCAAGTTCCTACACCAGTTCCGGAGCAATCGCTAGCCCCAATTCATATTGAATTGGATTTGGACTCCCCATCTCGCAGCAGCGCCTCTACATATTCACTCTCATCACAGCCTCCTGTCGTTAGTACAGACCCTTCTAGTAGCATTAGCCGAGATTAGTCTTGGATTGAACATCAACTGGGAAGGAAGAGGAGGCAGCCATCCTCTGTCCTTAATCATTCAGATTTTGATCAGGTTTACCAGGATGCGCCAGACAAGAGGATCAAGAACATGGTCCATGTTGAGAGGAATACTGACATGGAGATCGTCGTCGAGACTGCTATACCTCCACAGGGAAAGAGCTTGGATGAGTTGGAATCTCAGGATTTCGAAGTTATTATAGTCAACCTTGGTCGTAGCACACGCCAGACTCAGGTTGATTTCCTACAAGTTGCTATGGATAGTGCCAGGGATAGAATGTTGAAGGACGGAGAAGATAAGGCAGCCCTCAAGGCTGAAATCAGATAGCTTCGTCAATACATTTCTAGCCTTGTACACAGGTCAGATGTTATTGCTACACTCCCGCCGATGCTTGAGCCTCGAGCAGAACAAGGTCAACTTAATCACTTAGTTGCATATGGCAAGCGTTTGGATGAGTGGGAGGAGGAGTTCGTTGCTAGAGGTTGTGCTATGCTCACAGAGTTATATCAGTTGCGGTACAATGTACGAGAGCGCCGTCTACATCTCCAAGATGAGGAGCAAGACAGGGCAATTAACAGACCCCGGGATGAGATTATGATTGCTCACCTGAGTATGGCATATGATTCAGTCACAGATGCAGAAGATAGAGAAGCTATCTACTCTTGGAAAACACAGTTGGTTTTCAAGGCAAAGATAGAGGAGACTATGGCGTCAGAGTTGGCTGAGAGTAGAGAGCACATTACTAGTGCACTCCGGTTTGTGAGGACCTTAGTATCTCGCTTACCGTGCCGATATCAGATTGAGGGTGGTGCGTATGTTGAGCTTACCGATGTTCAGCCAAAGCTCATAGCACTCATTCATACTATTTTCAGTGGGGAGACCGTTGGCTGTAAGATTAATTAGCTTACAGTCATGTCAGCGTTGTTCGATGAAGCAACAAGAAGTAGGGGCGAACTTCAGTCCCAGATCACAACTGGTGAGGACATGCTGCGCAGGCATAGCATTCTTCGACAGAATATCAGAGTCAGATAGTGATACGCTTCAATCTCGTTGAGGGATTGGTTGCTCGAGATCACGCCAAGACTTCCCTCCCACCTCTCGAATAGACATTGGCACCGGAGTTAAACTTGGCATTATCTTCTCAAGTTAACTCGCTGTCTTATCTCATGCATATCTATTCTGAGATCAACTTTATTTACTTGAGTTGTATTTAGGGTTTCCGTTAATGATGGTAGTGTTCCAGTTAACATGCTTTCAATAAGGACGTGCATGCTTTACACAATTGTCTATTTTAGATTAGATGTTTCGGTTAATTGATGGTAGTTTTCCGTTAACTGTATAGTATGCTTTATTAGGGCTTTAGCAATAAATCTTGCATGCATTGCAAGACTATAGTTGACTCAAGGCGATTTTAGGGTTCCCTACACCTTTGATGTCTATAAATAAGAGCTTTTGCTCATTTGTACATAACTTTTGCACGAGAGAGAAATATATGCTGTGCCTACCTTGCCCTCAATATTGCTCGTTCTGTATCTGTTCATGCGTTTTTGCTGTTATGATGAATTGTTATGCCACATAGGGTTTCATGCAATTATAATGGTGAATTCTTTCCTTAGTTAGATAAATCTGTTTTGTGTTCAATAAACTTGTTCAGATTGAGATGATAGTTGTGCCACCTTGCCTTCAAGTAGAGAATCTGTACTTGGTTATCGTGTGATGTGTGTGAATAATAAACTTATTCAGATTGAGCTGATAGATGTGCCACCTTTCCTTCAAGTTGAGAATTTGTATTCAATTTATCGTATATTTGTTGTTTCCAATAAACTTGTTTAGATTGAGTTGATAGATGTGCCACCTTGCCTTCAAGTTGAGAATCTATACTTGTTTATCGTTAGATAGTCATCCTTGCTCCATTTCCTCATGCTCTGTTTTCTTGAGGAAACTGGATAGATTTTAAGTAATTAAGCCTAGTTGTAGTTAGTAGTTTGCGAAACCAGAAAATACTTAGCTGCAATGTATAGAGTTTTCTTGAAATCCTTGTACCTCTTCAGCTGAGACAAAAAGACAGGAGATAGTTTAGAATACTTTTCCCTTTCCAAGCATTTTTGTTAAAGCACAACGAGGGAGCTTCCCCTCCTAATTTGAAGAGCACTCATTGCGTGGTGTGCATAGCTGTCCATACCAACTCTTACTCCAGAGGTGCTAGTTGTTACGCCAACAGGTTGATTAGATATGAGTAGGTTGAGTGGGTAGCAGAGTGTCTCATCATTCTTACAATTGCAGATCAGCTAAAGAACAACTACCATCCAAACATCTAGAAGTTGATATCTGAGCATAGCAAGGTGTCTGGGAGTATCCCTCATGGAGTACCACTAGAGAGGGGAATTGAGCATGTCATAGAGCTGGAGGAGGGTGCCAAACTGGTAATTACCACACCTTACAGACATCCTAAAAGGCATAAGGATGAGATAGAAAAAGCAATTAAGGAATTACTGGAGATGGAGCACATTAGATCCAACAAAAGTCCATTTGCATCAATAGTGGTGTTAGTGAAGAAAAAAGATGGAACAATGCGAATATGTATTGATTACAGGGTGTTAAACAAAAAGACAATAAAGAACAGGTATCCTATTTTACAGATAGACGAGTTGATTGACGAGCTACATGGGGCTTGTTACTTTTCCAAGATAGATTTGAGATTAGGGTACCATTAGATCAGGATGAGGAAAGAGGATATAGAGAAGACAACTTTCAGATGCCACTTTGGACACTTTGAGTTCTTAGTGATGCCTTTCGGATTGACAAATGCACTAGCCACTTTTCAGAGTTGTATGAATCAAGTGTTAAGAAAGCAGTTGAGGAAATTTGTTTTAATATTTTTTTATGACATCTTGATATTTAGTAAAACTTGGGAGGAGCATTTGAGGCATCTTGAAGTCTTGAGCATGTTGGAGAGTGAGTCCTTGTACGCCAAGGAGTCCAAATGTGAATTTGACATGACAGAGCTTCTCTATCTTGGGCACATCATTAGTGCAGAGGGAGTGAGAGTTGATCTTAAGAAGATCAAGGCTATTGTTGACTGGCCTTCTCCTATGAATCTCCCTCAACTCAAGGGATTCTTTGGTCTGTGTGGATTTTACAGGAGGTTTGTTAGAGGCTTTTCACATACTACAATCCCACTTACAAATTTGACAAAAGGGGGGCTTTTGAATGGTCTAATTCAACACAAAAGTGTTTTGAGCACTTCAAGCAATTGATGTCCTCATGTCCAATATTGGCAATACCAGATTTCTCCTAACCATTTGAGGTGGAGTGTGACGCTTTGGGAGAGAGCATTGGAGTAGTGTTGATGCAAGAGAAGCACCCCATAGCCTTTGAGAGCAGGAAATTGAGAGGTATGGAGAGGAGTTTATCTATGATAGAGAGATGTTGGTTATCATGCATGCATTAGCCAAATTCAGACCTGTTGGTTGAAAATTTTGCAAACTGGTGAGGTTTAGCAAAATGGTGGTTTCAATCACAGTGTGTGAAAATAAATCTCTCCTATTTATATGAGGGAAGGCTCCCCCTCGGATTTACTATTCTATTTGTTGTGAAAATGGTAGACTATATTAATTCTATGCTATAATTCATGGTGTTACTCATCCTACTCTCTTTTTTCAAAATAGATGTTTAATCTTTCCTCCTTTCAATAAAGAAAATTCAAAATAGTAAAGGGAAAACTTTTGCTATTTAACTATTTCACAGTAGTTACATAGAGAGTAAACTTGATGTGATTTTTAAAGAAGCAAAGTTTCCTGAAAGCACAAAGTCTTTCGTTGCTTCCCGGGACGGGTAGATACCACTTGAAATACAAAGTTTTCACAGCTTATCTTCCTATCAACCTTTTGAGATATAACTTCCGTTAACCAATAGTATAAAACTGAGCAGCAAAATAAAGCACAAAGTCTTTATTTAAATGCACTTCTAAGTTGTAAACGAGAAAAATAATATAAGCACAAAGTCTTGTATTATATCTCTTGTTATGTATTCACCTATTTTTAATTCAATCCTTCAAATTTGTAGCACAAAGTCTACAAGAAATCAGACTAAAGTCTTTCCACAACAGCTCCACAATTTCTCAAGAAAAACTCAGAAAAATATACTATGACATAAGAACACAGTAATAATATGCAATAAGATTCAACACAAAGTTTGAAATCTCATATCCCTTACTTGTATTGCTTGGAAATGAGGTTTACATACACAAAGCACAAAGTCTCTTTGCTGTAAATTTCTGCAGAGTTCTCTCTATTGCCAAAAGGATAAAGATTACAAAAGACCCCCTCAAGTATTTATAGGAGAGAAGTCTTGAGAAAAAGGTGGGAGGATCTCAACTAACTTGAGAAATTCTCTCAACCAC
This sequence comes from Sequoia sempervirens, assembly GCA_007258455.2. NCBI lineage: Eukaryota > Viridiplantae > Streptophyta > Pinopsida > Cupressales > Cupressaceae > Sequoia > Sequoia sempervirens. Next base: position 4,995 of record VDFB02022843.1, on the reverse strand, counting down.
CAACTCTTTGCAATTGACTTATTCCAAATTAGAGTCCTAATTTATTTTGGCTTGTAACTTGATTACATGTAATTACAATCTTCAATAATGCGAGTAGCATGACCACTTGCCACTACAATTTTTGACTTTACATGTAATTTGTCAAAAAGGAAACAAAACTGAAAATCAAATAATATTTCAATTATTTTTATTTCCATCCTTGAAACATTGAAACTTGTCAATGGATTTTTGTAGTTCGTCAGGATTTGGCCCTTGAGTGTTCTTGGCAACAACAATTGTTTTGATGGTGGTGTCATAACATCTTATGGTTGGTAGTCTGTGTTCTTCAAATGCAATTTGCATCTTATCAAGAAATGCATGATGATCTACAAATCTGTTGATGGATTTCACCATGAAGGTTTCAGCTTCTAGCTCTTGATGAAACTTTGTTGTTAATGTTGAAAGTATAGCATCCTCAGGGAGCACTTCACCATTTTGATCTTCTATCTTGCAAGATTCCTTTTCAAAACTTGAAATGATATCCTACTCAGCTTCAACTATCATCTCTTGAGCAGCTTGTATATCTGAAATTAGCTCTTTGAATACCAATGTCTTATTCAACAAGAGCTCTTCAGTCTCAATGTACATTTCCCTGTTTGGTATTATTGTATTTGCACATAAGATTTCTAACTGTACTTCATTTAAAGCATACCAACTCTTCAAATCACTTTCCATGGATTCCAAGCTTTGTTTGAAATTGTTAGAAGTTTGGTGCAATTTGAGCTTTGCTATCTTTGTGTTAACTAACACATTGTGAACCTTTTTCACCACTTGAACACGCTGATTTATCAGCTGATCAATCCAAGAATCAACTGCTCTTGCCTTTTGTCTTGCTTTCTCAACTTGTTTTATGGACTCTTCAGAAATAGAGGAAGATAATGAATCAACCATTTTTGAAGATTTAGTAATCTTTTGAATAACTGAAACAAGTTGTGCATTCTTCTCTTTTGGTTTTTCTTTCTTGATCAAGAGTTCATTATAACTCTGTGTTAACACCGTCACAGAACTTTGGGCATCTTGCATCATATTGACATGTGTTTGTTTACCCAACTCTACTCTGGTGAACTTATAATCAAATACCTGCATCTCTTCTTGTGGCTTGTTCGTAAGAGGCTCTGCTACTTCTGCATATTTCATCTTCTTGATGTCTACAACCACCCGTGAGACTGTTTTAGCTTTCTTTGTAGCCTTTGGCTTGGATTTTCTTAATTGCTGGAAATCAAACACATCAGGAGAAATTGCCTGTTTTTTCCTCTTTAAAGTAATTGAACTTAACCATGGAGGAAGATCCAATGTACCTATATTTGAAACAGCAACTGTGGTTTGTGTAGAAACAGATTCATTTTGTACCACAGTTGTCATCCTAGGAGAGGCCTCAGTTTGAATAGCAACAAGAGCTTGTTCAGATGATAAATTATGACTAGGATCATTCATAAAATTATCAAAATTTGCTACAGATGTATCTATCTCTGGAAGTGTCATTTCTAATATCATGGGATACATCGGATTAGCATCAAAGACATTCTCCAAACTATCATGCAAGCTATCCATAGATGTGTTCAACGCTGATATAGATGTAGCAACTCCTATAGGTGCAATAGGAGAAACAAACACCGTCGAGAAAGAATCAACATCACTATCAACTGAAAGAATAGGAGATAATACTGATGCTGGTGGGTTATCAATGTGAGGCAACTTGATATTTAGAACAGCAGGAGATTCAAGAACATCTCTTTCTTGTTGATCAATGACTTGGATCTGTGTCTCCTTAACCTCCTTCCCTTTCAGTGTTGTTTTTTCAAAAGGTTTTTCCACAGCTCGGCTGACCTTTAACTTGATTATGGTTCCTTAAGAAGATGCTCCTTCTTTAGATTTATCTCTAACCTCTGATTTCAATCCAACAAGTCCAGCTGTATCATCCTTAGCTCCAATTCTGATTTTAATAGTCTTAATACCTCTACTTTTAAGCCAAGTATTAGTATTTGCTAGGACTGATTGAAATCTATCAAAAATAGAACTGGACTCCTTCTGAGACCATTGTATTGTAGGAATAGGAGCATCAACAACTCTTTGTTCTTCATACTCTGGATCTAAGATCTGTTCATCATCAATTACTCCTTCTGGAACCAAGGTCAGATTAAGATCAATAATATGTTCTATTGTGAGCCTGCAGTAATCCATCCTATGGATATCCTTCTCTATCCGAAGGTCCACCCAAATGTCTTCTATGCGATGCACATGTGTAAAATCTCTTTTTATTTTATCTTTCATCCTCCTGTAATCAAAATTCACTCTTTCCTTGAATTTCTTCAATTTGATTTCTTGAAGTTCAACCTCCATTGCTTTTTCTTTTGAAGAAGTTGTCAAGGAATATCTTTCGATCTGCAATGGATTATGTGAAGAAATACTAACCCCATTAACTGTCTTGCTAGCTCCATCAAAATGATTTTATCTATTGGAAATCTTGGAAGCATGTAGGGCTGATCTTCAAAACAACCAACTCTCATGTAGGTAAAAGTGGGAAACTGAAGAAAAAGACAGCCATATTCATTTACCTTTTTCCATGCAGCTTGGGATACCCTGTTGTTTTCTAAAGTCTTGTCAAATAGACACATGAAATGACCAAAGAATGCATCTTGAACCCTTCTGTAATGAATTCGACTTGGTCTCAAAGGCAGCTGATCATAATACTCCCATACTGCTACTAATGATCTATCACCTTTGGTAGAAAGGCCTGGAAATTGCCTTAATGATGCTGCTATGTAGACCAAATAAGAGTTCATATAGAATGTGAATGTAACAGGAACTTGTGCAAGCTGTTCACATAAACTATCACTAATCACTTCATGTAATGTCCCCATTTTTAGCTCTACACTTTCCAGTGATTGATAGCCTATTCTCGGTTTGTTGTCGGCTAGTCAGAGGCAGAATTAGGGTTTCCGACTACTTGATAGTCCCTTTTGAAGATTCAGGGGTTTGCGTGTTGGAGTTCGGCTGTTTGGTTTCTGGATTCCTTCAGGGTTTTCAGAGAACTTCGCACAGGTATGACATGCAACTGCGTCGAGCAACTTTTCCGGACTTACTATTTTTAGTAAGTTATGACAGCTACAGCTTGGAGTCGGGGATTTTGGATTGCGGATTCTTTCTGGGTTTTCAGAAAGCTTCGCAATGGTGTCGCATGCACTTTGATCCGAGCGACTTCCGAATTTACTATTTTTAGTAGTGGTCTAGTCAGCATCAGCTCAGCAAGCTTTCCTCTTCTGGCAGTTCAGTTGGTAATATTGATTTTGGCTTTAAGGTGCTCATTTTGGAGAGATAAGTTATTTTAAATTAATAATGTTTCATTTTCATCTTATGACCCCTTGGTCTAGTGTTACAACTTTAAGTTGTTTTAAAAAGGGGGACTTTGAGGGTGGTCATTTCATGGGGAATTATTTTGATATTTCTAAAGTCAAAAATGCACAAGGAGAAAGGTACGCCAACTTTGTTAAGGAGATAAATTTTAAATAAAAGTCAAAATTAGCTTTGAAATTGGGACGCCTATGCTTGGAGGGAAATTGAAGTCAAATTCAAATTGGAATTAGGGCGCACTTTCTAGAAGTTTCTGGAGATTCCTTGTTGAGCTTATAAATGGAGACCTCTTCTCTTCATTTCAGTATCTTATGTCTTGAGTAAAGTTATGCTGCCGGAATGGTATTTGGATTGCTTCTAGGAATGAATGCCTCCTAGCCTTGGCTCGACTTCTTGCTTGAAAGACAGCAACTAGTGGAGAGTTAGATTGTAGTTGAGTGAGATTTGTAGTGAGATTTTGCATTGTAGAAGTTGTTTTGCATTTGTAGTTCAGTTTCTTGCATTTTAATCAAAATCTGGAGTTGCTGATTTTGTATTGCAGATTGAAGTTTATACTCATAAGTCTTTGGGCGAATTTATTTTGGTTTTGGGTAGTTTACCCATGCATTTGCTAGCCTTGGGCGCCCCTCTGTAATGTCCCCTTCTCAAGCCTGACATTTCCAATGACCGTTAGCCTTTCTTTGGGAACCCGAAGGCTAGTCGGAAGTTAAAATTAGGGTTTCCTAATTTTGAGGAGGTCAATGCTCAGAGATGATGGATTCAATGGCGGATTCTTTCTGGGTTTTCAGAGAGCTTCGCAGGGGTATGCTCATCTTAGCATTCAGAGCATTTTTTGGAATTTACTATTTTTAGTAAATTCTATTTTTGGCAGTAAGCAGGATGGTATCAGGCAGTTGACTTTTCCCTTCAGTTGACTCAAGTAGCGGGTTCAGTTTCGAGCTTCAGAATGCAGTTCTGGGAAGTCGAGCTCATTTTACTTAAAAATAACATTATAATTAAAATGTTATTTATCACCTTGGCCTAGTCGAATAACTTAATGTCATTTTAAAAGGTGGACTCAAAGGGTGGCGCCTTCATTAAGGTTATATTTAATAATTGATGAATTCTCCAAAGTCAAAAGCAATTTAATTTGGGCGCATTTTTCAAGGTGAAGATTTAATTAAAATATGATTATTGAGCTAAGGTGAAAAGGACGCCATTTTAAGGAAGAGTTAGGGTTTGAAACCTTGAGTTGGATTCTAGGGTTTCGTGAAGTCAAACGAAGCTTATAAAAAGAAGTCTTGGGCATCATTTCTTCATCTTTGGACGACTATACTGTTATGCTGCCGGATTGGCTCTGGGACTGCTTCGAGGAATGAAGGCCTCCTAGCTGGGCATCACTTCGTGTTTGGAAGATAACATCTAGTGGTGAATCATTGTACTGTGAGTTGCATTTAGTTTGTGTTTTGTTCTCAGCTCCTTGCATAGTTAGAATTCGAATTGGCATTTAGTAGCTTCAGCACTTTGCATGGTTTAAGACAGCAGATTGCATGTTTCATTCATAAATCATAAAATAACAAAAATATCGTTCTGGGTAGTAGCCCATTGGCTTTGTTAGACCTAGGC